>VDFB02386167.1:0-91426 GCA_007258455.2 Sequoia sempervirens | reverse complement strand
TACATACATATACATATATATGTTGCACAGACAGTTGTTGTTGCACCAAAAGATTTGACCTGTTAATGTTCAATACAACCGCCAAAGTTACTGAATCCACTAGAGGCAGTTAAACCATGTCACAAACCCAAGTGTTGCATTGCACGGCACAAGGAGACCAAGGGCGCACACCTTGCAACAATCCCCCAGCACAAGCGAGGGGTTCGAACCTATGACCTAGACTCTAATACCAATTGTTGCATAGACAATTGTTGTTGCACCAAAATATCGACTTGTTAATGACCGATACAACCACCAGAGTTAATGAATCCATAGGAGGCAATTAAGCCATGTCACAAATCCAAGCATTGTGCTACACAACACAAGGAGACCAAGGGAACACACCTTGCAACAATATACATATATACATACAAATCCATTTTGTGCATAGTCTATAATCATGGCTTTCCATGAGACAACATTTACATATACATATATTTATACATACATACATATACATATATATACATACAAATCCATTTTGTGCATATCTTGCAACAATGGCTTGCCATGGGACATCATTTCTTTGAGGTATTATGTAAAACAATTCACATGCCTTCTCTATGCTTCCACATTTTGCATGCATATCTACCGAGGCAATTGCAACTAAAACATATATATATATACTCAACAAATCCATTTTGTACATATCCAACAATTACGACATTCCATGAGACCACATTTCTTTGAGACATTCTGTCAAAAAGTTCACATGCCTTGTCTATGCTTTCACATTTAGCAAGCATGTCTAGCAAGGCAATAGCAACAACATCTAACAAAATTCCTTTATGCTTTGATGGATGTACATAACCTATTCCAAAGCATGGAGGATGTTGGCAAGGGTTGCGGAATTTAGCTTTACACCTGCCAATTGCTTTTGCTTGAATATAAATACACGCATACATGTGCATATATTCATACACATACATAGGTGCACTTAATATACATAGACACGCATTCTATATGTGTGTGTGTGTGCATATGTTCACTAGAACTCAGCACATGAGGTCACCAAAATGCTCTACCCATGGAAGTGTAAATCATAGTGAATCAAGGCCATCTCAGCTATGAAAAAGACAAGGCATCACAAATAAGAAAAAAGAAGAAAATAATATCCTGGCACATCTCTCTCAAATCTGCTTCACTGGTTGATAAATCCATTTCTAAGAGTTAATGACTTCCTTGCTTTAGCCCATCAAACACTTAAAATATGAGTTCCTCGCTCTCCTATTAGTTGTCAAATACACTGTACACTGTTGAAAATCTTGGCTTTCCACAAGCCTATTCAAAGGTGCTTCAATGCTTATTAAGAATAAACTTGCTCTTCATAGCCTGTCCAAATGAGTTTTAAGTTGTAATAGAATGCCTATCCATTTAAACAAAATTGATCAATGGTTAATGCATGTACTCTCTGAGTTGTGACTTTGCTTTCCAGTCTCAAATAAAATTTTCTTCTCATCTAACAACAAGAGTGAAGTATAGAATGTGTAATAATCACAGAAGATGGTATCTTTTATCTTCCTTTGACTGTGAATACTTCAATTGTGTGATCTGCTCCCATATGTCAGATACTCTCAGTCATAGACTGCAAGTTTTAGTTATAATCTGCTCATGACTGCTCACTCGAGGTGGATATCCTTTTTAAAATCCCCCTAAATAAATTAAGAACTTTGAACTTGTGGTCCAGCTGATTGTGTTTTTCATCCCATGTAGATTTCATTTTCAAGGTACTTCCAATTGCGATGAGGTTAGAAAATATTCCCATGCCACACCACCAACGTGCTATGCCATTTTTCAGTCTTTACACTAGAGAACAAATACTTGTATGCCTGATTTTGGCCTCAGAATTTGTCTTACTGCAACCCATCATATACACAATTTTGTGAAGCTAACAAGATGTATGCTATCCTATGAGGATTCTTAGTGAATGACTTTTCCATAGACCCCTGATTTTGGCCTCAAAATTTTTCTTTTTGTGGGTTTGACCAAGGTTCCTCCTTGGGCCCCCAATTTCTCTGTGGATCCTTTTGTGATATGTACTACAAACATGCATAAGATTAGATATATAGATTAAAAATGAACTCACATAGTATAGTTAAAAAATATAATATAAAAATATAATATGAAAATGAATAAAAACAAAAAAAGAACTTATGCAAATATGTAAATATAAACTAACAATGTAACCACTCAAATGTATACATGCATAAAATGACTTAATAAAATGGGAATAAGAGAATATAATATGCTCAACAAACCATATGCCTTGACCTATCCAATGTTCCACGGAGTTTTGGGAACGGGGATGAGGGGATAGCAGAGGATGCATCTCAAGGACACGAGGATGGGGGGTCTAAGTTTGGGGGCAGCAGAGGAACGATGGTGGGGGGAGTGGCGAGGGAGCGGTGTGCTGAAATATATATAGTACTTGAAAAATTAGTTATAAAAAGATGTATAACTGTAGAAGCCTAAGGAATAAGTAAAGTTTGGAGCATAGTTTGAAAACTCAGACTCGACAGCCCAAAATAGGACTCGAACTCGAGACTCGACATGAACTCGACAAAAAAATTTGAAAAAAATAATGTTCTAAAACTGAGAAAGCAGCCTCCAACCACAACAAGAGTCCAGGCATAGGACTCGGGAGTCTGAGCCTAGGCCTCGAGAGTCTGAACCTAGGACTCGGGTGTCCAAGCTAGAGACTCGACTCGCAAGTCAGCACCAAGTCAACTCAGCCAACTTGCAGACTCCTAAGTCTGTAGAGTTCATGGCGAGTCCAATAGAGTCTTCCAACTATGGTTTAGAGTTTAAACACATTGCAATGATTTCATTGAACTAGTGAATATTGAATATTGCTGCTTGCAAGATATGCACAATATTGAAAATTGCAATATTGCAGGTTATGCACAAGATTGAAAAATTTAAAATTTAAAATGCTCTGCCTCTGGTAGAACATGTTTGCAAAATGTGGAAGCACGGGCAAGGTGTCATGTCCCTTGAAAATAATTACCCCAAATATGTCAAAACACAAAAAATAAAATCTCAATATATCCAAATTATTATTTAAATATGACTCTAATTGTTATTGTATTCATTTTATTAAAATACAATAACTTATATAATAAATTAATGATGATTTCACACATCACACAAAATAAAATAAAATACAATACAAAATATAATTACCAAACTAAAAGCAAGAAGCCACGATGAAGTCAAAGGGTGAAACGATTCAAACAAACAATGCAAAGGTTGGACCAAAAGCTTGTCTATAGCTATATAGAAGGGACGATGCAAGAAGGAAAAGCATCGAATGGTAAGGAATTACTCAGCAGCATTGAAGGAGATAGGAAAAGGCTCTAGCAGCAGTAGCAGGTTAGAGGTAAGTTGAATATTATGTTTGGTAAATGACTTGAAGTCTGTGATGGATAGTTTAATATCTAATTAATATGTGCATAGAAATGAATCCAACATCTATTACAAATAATAAGTTGTGTATATATATATATATAAATCTGAGAACTATTTAAAGCTGCTGATATATGTATAATCCTGAGTACTATTTACTATATATATATGTAACTTTGAGTACTATTTACTGCTGAACATAAACAATAGATCTAGGTAATGGATGTAATTACAAGAATAGACTATGGACCTAATACATATCATTGATTTAAGAATCAAGATCAAAATATATGCATTATATTATAGAACAATATGTAATGGATCTGTTCATTCATTTAATATGTAAATCTGTGTGTCTATTCTATGGATAATACTCATGATTTGATTGTGAATAACTAGTCAAAAATAGAGGAGTTGAGGGCCTACTGAAGGGGAAATAGCGTGTGAGGTCACCCTCTAAGTACACCAACCATCTGGATGTCAAGGGCCACATCAACCAAGAGGGGAAAACTGCTTTTGGGCTTAGAGGAAATGACTATCCATGACACCCTGTTGTAGCTACACCCTCAACCCCTCAATATGACTGAGCAATGATGGTTCTGGTATAGGGGAACATAGGTAGAATACTAGGTACACCACCCCATATGGATGGCAAGGGCCACATGGGGGCAAGGGGGGTAAATTGCCCTTGGGGCTAGGGATTCTTGGGCACCCTATCAGACCATCATACTCAAGGAAGAATGAATTAGGAGATTCAATATGCTTATGAAATGATGTCTTATTTCTACTAACACTTTGCAGGTCAATAGGTAGTTGTATCCCTAACCACATTCTCTTTTGATTCCCTTACATGCATGCTAATTAATATTATCTTGTAAATACTCTCTAATTCTATTTTGCAGGAACCTAATTGTTTTATAAGCATTCCCCAACACCAAGGTAATTACTCATAATTGATTAATTAGGGCAGGTTTAGGGTTATCACAAAAAGGGGACATTACACAAGGCATGTGAACTGTTTGACTGAATGCTCACCCAATTTGAACTGAAGGCAAAGGGTACTGCTAAGTAGAATACTGAACATGTTTGCAAAATGTGGAAGTACGAGTAACGCGTGTGATTGCATTCAGTTAAACAATTCACATTCCTTGCCTGTGCTTCCACATTTTGCAGACATGTTCAGTATTCTACCCAACAATTATGAAATCAAAAAATGTGGAAGCCCCACAATACCCTCCGACTCTCACAAATCCATTGTCTTTGAGTCATTCAAGTCTCAGACTATATGCACACGCATGGGAAGAAAATGAAAAGTAATACAAGATGAAAAAATTCAATGAAAGACTATAGTATACTTTGACTTAAGTCGACTCATTAGGGTAACAAAATAATATTAAAATTTTTAATTTTAAATTTCACTTTCTTTGTTTATTAATTTATTTATTTTTAAAATGATTTTTTTAATTCATTTTTTATGGGGGACGTCGAACTCTTGAAGATGCTTGGAAGTCTCCTCTAAAGGAAACGTTCAGGGGACAGTGGCGAAATGAGGGGACGGCAGGGGGTGTTCCCTAGGCATCCCTGCATCTCAGAAATGTCCCAGTCTCAGGTTCGTCTACTTTTTTAGGGGTAATGCATCCCCATGGAACTATGGTCACCTATCTTATTTGAATAGCAAATGCATGAAAACAAATTTAAATAATATAAATATAAATATATTTACAAACATAATTATATAAATAATTTGAAAAACATATAGAAATGCAAAAAAAAAAAATTTGAGAAAATATGAAAATACAATATGTACTAAAAACATGTATAAGGATAAATTTACATAAATAGATTAAAAATAATGAACTCATATTATATATTTATATGCAATGAAAAATATGAAATAACAACTAATAAAAAAATAAAAATAGACATCTATAAATTTGACCAGACATACAAACATAAGAAAATAAATTAAATACACAAATAAAGGAAAAGACACACGCAATAAATTAGTTATGTGAACATAAATAATATGCAATTCCCAATACATCTAAATAAAAAATTAAAATAGAGTCAAATTTTGAACCGCGATCCTTAATGCATCTTTTGGTTTAAAGGTAGCCGTTAAACTTATTATTAAAAAGGGGATAAAATATTAAAATAAAATCCAATTTTTTTAATCAAAATTTGATTCATATGTCTCAATACATTTGAGCTAAAAACAGTCTGTTGCCACAATGATTTCCAACTCACATCAAAGAAACATAACATCTTCAACATATGTAAAAGTGGTTTTGAACAATGGAGGCCATGAGCCTATGGTTCAGTCAATACAAGATTTTGGAAACAAAACAAATGTAGAAGAGTCGACAATAACTTCCAACTCACATCAAGAAAAATGAACATCATCAACAGAGGTAGAAGTAGTTTTGAATAATGAAGGCTATAAGCATGTGATTCAGCCAGTGCAAGATCTTGGAAACAAAACAAATGTAGAAGTTTTCAAACATTAATCCCTCAAGAAATATATAAACAGTTTTTCGTCCCTCAGCAAATGCAGAAGTGGTTTTTAACAGCAACTGTCATATCTATAAGTTCCATCAAACGCAAAATCTTTCGCTTTATAAGTGTGGTGGATGCAAAAGGTTGTGAGTGAACATTGGTTATAAATGCTCAATTTGCCCCAATATCATTTTACACTGGCCATGTGCATTTTTATTTGACAATTCTGTACATCACTCTTATTCCCGATGTCCTTTAAATTTTCTGCCAAAGACTTCTAAATGATACATTTACGACGCTTGCGGGAAAAGATTTTTTGGGTTTGTGTTCAAAAACCCCATAGAAGATTTGTAATTCCACCCATTGTGTCTTTCAATGCCTCCCTCATTTCTGCACAACCACTATGTTAATCATACATTCGAATTTGTTTAGATGACGAGACAAAATACAATTGCATAAAATGCGAAAAAAATTCAAAAATTGAAATACAAATGCAATACACTTAAAAAAAACCAGTACATCTTGAAGCATTTCGCATCTGTATTTCAAAAAGACAAATGTATCTTGAAACATCTCGCTGTACTTCAAAAAGACCAATGTATTTTGAAGCGTCTTATATCTATATTTCAATTTTTGAGTTCTTTCTTCACACTTTATGTAATCGCATTTTGTCTCGTCATCAAGACACTAAAAAGTATGACCAACATAGTGGTTGTACGAAATTTTAAAAAAAAAAACATTGAAAAACACCGTAGGTGGAAATGCAAATCTTCCGTAGAGGTTTTGAACACAAACCCAAGTAATCTCTCCCCGCAAACATCGCAACTGTATTATTTACAAATCTTTGACTGAAAAATTAAAAGACATCAGGGATAAAAAGGATGCACGGATTTGTCAGGTAAAAATGCACACAACCCATGTAAAATGATATTAGAGCATATTGGATGCTTATAGCCAATGTTTGATCCCAACCCTTTGCATCCACCACACTTATAAAACAAAACATCTTGCATCCGATGAAGTTTATAGGTATGACGGTTGTTAAAAAACCACTTCTAAATTTGCCAAAAGACAAAAAACCACTTATGTATTTTTTGAGAAATTAATGTTCGAAAACTCTTCTACATTTGTTCTATTTCCAGGATCTTGCACTAGTTGGACCATAGGCTCATGGCCCCCACTATTCAAAACTTTGTTCAAAACTGCTTCTACATCTGTTAAAAATGTTTCGTTTCCCTGATGTGAGTTGGAAGCCAAATGTGTTGACTTTTCTACATTTTTTTTGTTTCTAAAATCTTAGGCCGTTTGGACCACAGGCTGATGGCCCTCATTATTCAAAACCACTTCTACATCTCTGAGAATGTTTCGTTTCCCTAATGTGAATTGGAAGCCATTGTTGTTGTGAAATCCTCTCAATTCAAATGTATTGAGATGCGTGATTCAAATTTTGATTAAAAAGGTTGGACTATATTTTTATTTTTTTTATTTTTAATAATAAATTTAACGGTTACCTCTAAGTCAGAAAATGTATTTAAGAACACAATTTAAAATTATACTTTATTTTAATCTTTTATCTAAATGTATTGAGAATTGCATATTTATTTATATTTACATAACAAATTTATTATATGTGTCTTCTCATTTATTTGCATATTGAATTTCATTTTTTATAGATGTCTATTTCTTTTTCTCTTTTTGTTAGTTGTTTTTTCATATTTTTCATTGCATATAAATATATAATATGAGTTCATTTTTTTAAATCTATATATGCAAACTTATACATGTTTGTAGTGCATATTATATTTTTATATCTTCCGCCTTACAAACGTGGTGGATGCAAATAGTTGAGAGTGAACATTGACTATAAATGCCCAATTTGCCTCAATATCATTTTACACGGACCATGTACATTTTTACTTGACAATTCTGTACATTCCTCTTATCCCCGATGTCCTTTAAATTTTCTCTCAAAGACTCATAAATGATACAGTTGTGACGCTTGCGGAGAGAGATTGTTTGGATTTGTATTCAAGAGCCCCACAGAAGATTTGTAATTTCACCAATTGTGTCTTTTAATACTTCCCTCATTTTTGCACAACCACTATGTTAATCATATCTTCGAATATATAGATGACGAGACAAAATACAATTGCATAAAGTGCAGAAAAAAAACTCAAAAATTGAAGTACAAATGCAATACACTTAAAAAAAACAATATATATCTTGAAGCATCTTGCATCTGTACTTCAAAAAGACAAATGTATTTTGAAGCATCTCGCTGTACTTCAGGAAAACCAAAGTATTTTGAAGTGTCTTACATTTATACTTCAAGTTTTGAGTTCTTTCTTCACACTTTATATAATCGTATTTTGTCTTGTTATCAAGACACTCAAAGATTTGACCAACATAATGGTTGTACAAAAATAAGCAAAACATTGAAAGACATCGTAAGTGGAAATGCAAATCTTCTGCAAAAGTTTGAACACAAACTCAAATAATCTCTCCCCACAAGCATCACAATTGTGTCATTTACAAGTCTTTGGAAAAAAATTTAAAGGGCATTAAGAATAAGAGGGATGTACGGATTTGTCAGATAAAAATACACACGACCCATGTAAAATGATATTGAAGCAGATTGGATGCTTATAGCTAGTGTTTGATCCCAACCCTTTGCATCCACCACACTTATAAGACAAAACATCTTACATCCGATGGAGCTCATAGATATGATAGTTGTTGTTGAAAACCACTTCTAAATTTGTTGAAAGACGAAAAACCAATTATGTATTTTCCAAAAAATTAATGTTCGAATACTCTTTTACATTTGTTCTATTCCCAAGATCTTGCATTGGTTGGACCATAGACTCATGTCCCTTATTATTCAAAACTTTGTTCAAAAACGCTTCTACATCTCTTGAAAATGAATTTATTGTATGTGCCTTCTAATTTATTTGCATATTTAATTTCATTTTTTATGTCTTTTGTTAATTGTTTTTTCATATTTTTTATTGCATCTAAATATATAATGAGTTCATTTTTATTTTTATCTATGTATGTAAATTTATACATTTTTGTAGTGCATATTATATGTTCATATCTTTCGCCTTACAAACATAGTGGATGCAAAAGGTTGGGAGTGAACATTGATTATAAATGCCTAATTTGCCTCAATATCATTTTACACGGGCCATGTGTATTTTTATCTGATAATTTTGTACATCCCTCTTATTGCCGATATCCTTTAATTTTTTTCTCCCAAAGACTCGTAAATGATATAGTTGCGACGCTTGTAGGGAGAGATTTTTTAGGTTTGTGTTCAAGAGCCCCACAGATGATTTGTAATTTCACTCATTGTCTTTCAATGCTTCCCTCATTTTTGCACAACCACTATGTTAATCATAGTTTCAAATGTCTAGATGACGAAACAAAATACGATTGCATAAAGTGCAAAAAAAAAACTCAAAAATTGAAGTACAAATGCAACACTTAAAAAAAAATAGTATATATCTTGAAACGTCTCGCATCTGTACTTCAAGAAGACATGTATTTTGAAACATCTCGCTGTACTTCAAAAAGAACAATATATTTTGAAGCGCCTTACATCTATATTTCAATTTTTGAGTTTTTTCTTCACACTTTATGTAATCGCATTTTGTCTCGTCATCAAGATATATTCAAAAATATGACCAACATAGTGGTTGTATAGAAATAAATTAAAAAAATTTGAAAAACACCGTAAGTGGAAATGCAAATCTTTCCCAGAGGTTTTGAACACAAACTTAAGTAATCTCTCCCCGCAAACATTGCAATTGTGTTATTTACAAGTCTTTGAGAGAAAATTTAAAGGGCATAAGAGATAAGAGGGATGCACGGATTTGTTAGGTAAAAATGCACACGACCCATGTAAAATGATATTGAAGTAGGTTGGACAGTTATAACCAATGTTTGATTCCAACCCTTTGCATCCACCACACTTATAAGACAAAACATCTTGCATTCAATGAAGCTCATAGGTATGGCGGTTGTTGAAAACCACTTTTAGATTTGCTAAATGATGAAATACCACTTATGTATTTCCCAATAAATTAATGATAGAAAACTCTTCTACATTTGTTCTATTTCCAAGATCTTACGCTAGTTGGACCATAGGCTCATGACCCACATTATTCAAAACTTTGTTCAAAACCGCTTCTACATCTGTTAAAGATGTTTCATTTCCCTGATGTGAGTTGGAAGTCAAATTTGCTGACTCTTCTACATTTTTTTGTTTCCAAGATCTTAGGCCGTTTCGACCATAGGCTCATGGCCCCCCATTATTCAAAACCGTTTCTATATCTATTGAGAATGTTTCGTTTCCCTAATGTGAATTGGAAGCCATTGTTGCAGTAGCATCCTCTCAACTCAAATGTATTGAGGTGCGTGATTCAAATTTTGATTAAAAAAATTGGACTATATTTTAATATTTTATCTTCTTTTAAACAACCTCTAAGCCAAAAAGATGTATTGGGGAGCACAATTTAAAACTATATTTTAATCTTTTATCCAAATGTATTGGGGATTGCATATTTATTTATGTTCACATAACAAATTTATTGTATGTGTCTTCTCATTTATTTGCATATTTAATTTCATTTTTTATAGATGTCTATTTTTGTTAATTGTTTTTTCATATTTTTTATTGCATATAAATATATAATATAGGTTATTTTTTTATCTATTTATGTAAATTTATACATATTTGTAGTGCATATTATATTTTCATATCTTCTCAAATTTTTTTCTTTGCATTTTTATATTTTTTCAAATTATTTATATAATTATGTTTGTAAGTGCCTATGCATTTACATATTATATATAAATATAAAACTATAATGTTATAATTATATTTATATTATCTAAATTTGTTTTCATGCATTTGCAAACACCCTTATTGATCAAATAAAATAGGTCAAGACATATGGTTTGTTGAGCATATTATATTCTTTTATTCCCATTTTATTAAGTCATTTTATGCATGTATACATTTGAGTGGTTACACTGTCAGTTTATATTTACATATTTGCATAAGTTCTTTTTTGTTTATTGAATTTCATATTATATTTTTATATTCTACTATTTAAGTATACTATGTGAGTTCATTTTTTATCTATATATCTAATCTTATGCATGTTTGTAGTACATATCATATTTATATTATAAATGTATTTACATATCTAATTTTTGATCTTATTATAATGAACAACAAATAACAGGTGTACTCCAGATGACTTTCTTATTACAATGGTGGTTGTATTACATTCATATAGTTCTGCAATCTCTTTAACTAGAAGATCAATTTGTATCATCAACAATGGCAATTTAGGTCAATACAATGCAGATGGACTCCACATGCGATGAAGCTCAAATATGAACTCTATATGAGATCATCCTCTGAAATCACTAGGGTTTTTGTCCTAGCATTCCCACACTAGAACATAAGTACTCAAAACAAATTTTGAAAGGAAATTGGTTGAGCATAGATGATGCTCCTAGACGAAAACATTCGCTCTTTTATATCCTCCACATAAATAATAGGTCAACCACCATGTACACCCACAACTTCAATTGTGAACAATGATAGTGGGTGGGAAAGATTCCATTTTGAAAGTGATGGTGCCAAAAACAAACCACTAGAAACAATACGACATGGGGAGGAAAACATAGGAAGAAATATCAAGGATCGAGGGTCAGCCCTATCATAAGACTCAAACTATAGGACAAGATGACAAGGGTTAATCAATCTGCGTGCCAATAAGGGGAAGTTCAAATGTCCAACAAGAAGTAGGGATGAGTAGAGTTGGAAGAAGTATACTCTAAAAAGGAAAACACACAACAGATAGAAACAAGGAAGACACAAGTACAAACCTAATATATAGAGTTGGAAGAAGTATACCAAACACACAATTGACAAAAACAGGGAAGACACAAGTACAAACCTAATAGGTACATACTTAGAAAGACTAAATGTAATGTCCCCTTTTTCGTGAGCATCAGAGTTGGGAAGATTAGCCTATCATTTGACCCTCATAGGCTAGTGTTGTGGATTAAAGGGTCTAGTTTGGGCGTTAATGAGCTCTTCGGGTGACAATTGACAGTGTTTTCCTCTCTAGATTGTTGGTATATTCTGAGGCATTGTTATTCAGGGGTTTTTGGCCTTATGTGTATACACTTACTATTTATAGTAAGTCAATTGGATGTTAGAGACCCACCTTACTATTTTTAGTAAGGCATCCAGATGGACGTAGAATGTAGTGAGCTACTTCTTAGCGCAAACATAATTCATTTATGAGGTTTAATATTGGAGTTATGAAGTTTTAATTATTATTAAAAGTGCACTACATTAAATGTTTTATTGATTTTATTATGAAAGGGATATTTAATGATTATAAAGTCAATAATAAAGTCATTATTAAATAACATAAAGGGTGACAAAGATTTTATTGAAAATGTATTTTAATGATTTTTACGTATACTTTTATAAGAAGTGTTAAAGTGTTATTAAAAAGGGGAGATATAAGTGATTAATAAAGTATACTTTATATTTTAGTGTTGTGCACCAAAAAAGAAGGAAAAAGAGATGAAATTAAAGTAAATTATACGAGATGAAGTCAAATGCAAATTGAATATTATAAAAGGGAATTTGGATTTCATTTCATTATTATTACTCTTGATCATTTTATCATATTGGCTTTGTGCTTTGCATTTTGGAGGTGGAGACCTAGGGTTTTCAGCTGCAACGATCTTGGAGAGCATAGCTTCTTCTTGAATCGAGCTTTCTGAGGGTGTGAAAGATCATCTGAGGTTTGCTAATCAGGTGGCTTTACAATAGAAATCACATTGTGCATTATGCATATTTGAAGTGGAAATCTCAAAAGATTTCTAGGGTTTGAAGGATTCAACAAAATATTGCAAATCAGAAGTTGTTGTTCTGCTGCTACAGTGTTGTGAACAGTGGTGTGCTGCAGTACCGAGCTACAATACCATGCTACAGTGATAGGGCTTTGTTTATGGCATGGATGCTAGTCTGAAGAACAAATTAATGACTGCAATATAATCTGTTGTTCAAGTCTAAGTTGCTCAACCTAGTAATCAGATTAGTCAATGTTTAGAAATTAGTGAGTTATCTTGTTGGGCGATCTCATATACTGCTGTTACCTATGCATGGGATTATTCTGGGAGCAGCAAATGCATTCTGGGCCAGACATGCTAATCTCCAGGTCTGAATATACATTTTGTTTATTGCTGTTGGCAACTAGTTGTTGGTATTGTAAATCCTTCTTGTTGCTACTGTATTTTCTGAGTATCAACTCTTATAAACTATCATGTATGAGGCTCAATCTGAGAATGTAAAAATCTGTCTGTCAGTGAATTTCTGAGCATATAATGTTGTAACCAGATTGTAAATCTGCTATTGTTGGGTGGGTTTTTGGGTGTTGACTAAGTCTGAAATAATAGTTTGTGTTTGGAATTATTAGCTTCCAATCTGGGTTGTTTCAGACTGTCTTGAGTTATTAGCAAATATGCTATTTGAATATCAAAAATTAGTGAAGGAATGTTTACAAGTTTGCTATCAGATTTGAATATGAATTCTTCATATGTTGGTTTGCCATAAAATATGCATTACCATGAAATTAGTTTGATAAAATGGAACATTCAACAAACTAAAAATAATCAAGCCAAAATTGCAAGTTAAATATCCTATCAGGGGTGGGACACTACACTAGAAACAAGATATGACAATTTGGGTTAATAGTAATTATTAATTTCTGTAGTGCTTTATGGGTGTGAAACATGGGCTAGCAACACTTCAAACAATGGGTGTGAAACACGGGCTAGCAACACTTCAAACACCGAATGGATGCAACTAGGAAGAATTGAAAAATGTTTGATCACAAGAAAACTCAAATTAAAAACTTTGGTCCCCTATAAGATTCTTGCTAAAAACAAATATAGTTCCTATTGAAGCCACTGCTATCATGTGTTTTCTATGATATCTCAAAAAAATCAAACAAATGGAGGCAAGTCAAAGGCCCAATATTGTCTTTAAAGATGTTTTGAGTGAAAGAAAGAAGCCATGGATGAAGCTAAACTACAAATGGATGAGAAAATGGCATTTTCAATTGATTGCCCACCGGCTGCCCTAATAATGGCAAATGATGTAAAGGCATTTGTTGTGGATAAGTTTCACAAGTCTATGTGGTTAAAGACATTAGGGAAAAAGAAGAAATATTGCCTTGAGCAATTTAACTCCACTTCTAACGATCAACAAAGCATCCAATTAGAAGCCAATATCCCTTGAGGAGAAAAAATTCTCATAACTCAATCATGTAATAACTATCACCTTTGGTGTGAAATAGGTAGATGGAAAAGACCAAAAGAGGTATGGGAAGAGAAAATCTATGTCCTTTGACCAATTGGGAGAGTGGAAATAGAAAAGCACTTTATTTTGGAATATAAAGCTTTTAATGACATCCAAATCAATTACACAAGAAATTTAGCAGCAGCTTCATTTCAAAATCTAGTTAGGGAGGAGATGATTAAGATAATGTGAGAGGTCATCATCAAATTAAATAGCAGAAAATCAACACTTCAAAAAGAAAAAATGGCAAGGTTTGTTTTCTATTCTATGTACACACATAGAAATGCATGTGCATTCACATAAAAAATTGACTAAAGAGGTTCAACGAACCCAATAAATATTGGAAGAGATTAGAGTTGCACAAATTTCCTTGTTAGAATATTGTGTGGGACACTATACATTCACACAGCTCTATGGAATGCACTCCAATCTTTTTGGGTTGAATCTGTAGTTTTCATATTTGGAATTTGCACAGGTTTTAGGAGTTTTATATGTTTTTTAATTTTAATTAATTATTATTTTTGGTCAAATGCACATCCAATGTGTTGGATAGACCATATGCAAATTTCTTGGCAGGCTTTTGTGCTAGACAATATATATGGACTCCAAAGTCTCTAGAATGCACTCCAAGTTCACTGGAATGACCTGCATCTTACACATCTCAGAATTTTAGTTCCTTTCATGAACCCAAACATACACACAAATATATTTACACATACATATAAATACGTATCATACATCACATTTATTGTATGATTGTAATGGTGAAATTTATGTACCCATGTCATTCTCAATAGTGTATAAATTTGATGGTTGTATGGTTGCATTTATTAAATATTTTTTTAAAATAGAGTCAAAATTTTGGGATGACTATCACATGGAGAAGGAGATTTTGGAATAGACCATCAAAAACTATATAGAATTATAGTTAAATAATAAAATATATATCCTATATATGATAATATATATTTTAAAATAAGAAATGTATTAACATTTCAAGGGCAACTTTGAATAAGTGGCCATCACAAAATACTTGCTAGACAAGTGGGGTCGACAATCAAATTTAGGCCATGATTCCCGTGTAGTTTTCACTAGTCATAAAGAGCCGGCATGTTGTGGTCAACATGCCAGTTGTTTGTGATACTACTAGTAGCCCCCCCCAATGTAAACAACCGACACATTGTTAACGTGCCAACACTTTAAGCTCTGTCATTCCCATTTGGGGCCTCTTATGTAATGTCTTAACACAATTACATAACAAGAAGTACCACATTCTTGTGCTAAGTTTGGCTCATGTCCCAATTTTGCCCAAATATCCTCACTTAATTTTAGACTAGTTGTGTATTATTGTTTACATTTATTTAATTAGCCTGAATTTATGTAAAATTATACACACACATCAAATGCACATAAATATACACTTGTACATATAAATATTATGCACACACAAATATATCGCCTTATACATGCTTATACACTCATCAATATACAAATACGTACACTCATTTATCTATATAACTCCTATATATACATTATACAACACTTACACACTCATTTATATATACATGTACATATACGCTTGTAATATACATATACATATACAATATATATGCACTCACAAATATACATACATGTCTCACTCACTCACTCACACACATATTACCCTCATAAATAAAGAGAATTAAGTTTTCCTCCAATGAATCGTAAATGATCAAAATATTGTTATTTTACAGTCCAAGGCAGTCCAAAAAAAAATTAAAAACAAGATTTACTATAACTCCTTAAATTTTCTGTCAAATGTAACAACTTTCTGCAATAATATTTGAAAATTTATTAATTAACAAATCTAATTTTTCGACATTTTATATGAAGCTAATCACTTGAAAGTGAAAAATAGTCCGTAGAGATACATCACATTCATTTCTTTCTGTAGACATAATAATATAGGCTACATCCTGTAGAGATTGTAGAATGAAAAGGGACGTGACTTGTGAATGGGGAAGCAGCCAGGACATGGGAAAGCTGGGGCCGCCTGGATTTATTAAGCTATTAATGTCCACTAGTTAAAAGAAGTATAGTTTATTTAGTCATTGATGCTCTTTAACTTATTCTGAAATCAAGAGCATAAATAGAATTAAATCTCGATTAAATTCATAAGATATATTGAGAATATGAATTATGATAGATGCATGATGTGAATGGTGAATGGAAAAGTTGATGAATTTGTTTAGAAACTGTCAAACTTCATAGGCTAAGCAAGGATTCATAAAAAAAATCCTTACCTGTCACTCAGGTCACTGTGCCAGCCATGCTCTTTCAGAGTTCCTGTTCTTAGCAGCACCGCCATAACGCTACAAAAACCCAAAAGAAAATGTTTGAACTGTGGCCCTTTCCATGTTAAAAATAAACAAATTTGCAACAAAAAATTTGGTATTTACATTTAGGGCAAAAAAATCTCAAAATTGAAACGAAAAACTAAACACTGATAAGACCAAAAAAATAAAAAATCTGTCACATACATTACAGTTTAAAATTACAATCCGAGAGAGTGAGCCTATTTGAAAATAGCACATGGATAGCTACACTTACTTAAAACGTCAAATTCCTCCAACGACACTCATAAAATCAATGGAGTGTTAACAGCTATTTTGTTACGAAGAAAGCGTTTTCATTAAAATAGCGCACAGTGAAACAGAGCGAAACATTACATGTCCCTCACATTTTGTGTTTGTTGCTGTTGCTCGCTCTCCTTGTCATTACTAGACTCATCAAACTCATCCAGAACGATGACAGAGGAAAAAGAAACATTGGGATTCGCCAGCCCATCTCGCACTGTTCGGGTTAATTAATGGGATTTGACAAGGGATGGTAGTACTGGTACTGGTTGAGATGATGGCTTGGGGCAGTGGCTATGCAGTCATAAAAAAGGCATGGTTCAGGCAGCGTCTATCCAGCCCCAGGAATGCACCTGGGGCATCATGCATCGTGCATGGATAGCCGCTGTCAACATCAGCATTTTTTTTCAGGCGGACTACGGAAACCGTGCAGTTTGTACGCTGTAGTGCCGAACATTGTTATCTCTGCATTGCATACTTCCTGTTTAAAGTGTAGATGACGGCAATGTATAATATATATTTTATATTGGTTATATATTGCATTATACTTTTACTTGGTAATTTTTAATATAAATAATATATATAATAAATATAATAATAATATTATTATTTTAAAAATTAAATTGATATTATATAAATATAATATATAATAAAAATATTTTAAAAATAAATGTAACTATATTTTTCATGTTTTTTAATAATTATATTTTGATTTTCTTGAATTAATATTTTTCCTTTCAAATTTGATAAGATTTTATAATATTCAATCACTAATTTTGAAGAATATAAGATTGAATATTAGTGATTGAATAACTATAAAATCTTATTATACATAGTATAATAGTAATATATTAAATATTAATTATAATAGTAATATAAAACTAGTTAGAGTTATAAAGCAAAAGGTTAAATTCAATTAAATATTTCTACATTATTATTTTGAATGGTATGAAAATTATAATATAATGATTTTATTTTATTGTTTGTAAAATTGAAATAAATAATTTTCACATATTTTTTTTACAAATTATGTAAGAGACAATGAAAAATATTAAACCTCTTTTACATATTTTTTCTAAAAATAGATATCATAGTTTTAACATTTACTTAAGAACTAAAACTAAAATAAGTAAACTAGAATACCTATATTTTAAAAATATATGTAAAGTACGCGGAAATATATCTTTCTCAAGGTGCGTATTTTTAATCAATTGAACCTAATTGAACTCTTATTCTAACATTAACTCAACACTAATTGAACACTAATCCTAATCGTAGTTGTAATTGAGTCCTAACCCTAATTAAATGCTAATTGAACCCTAATCCTAATTAATTCTTAACCTTAATTGAGACCTAACCCTAATTGTATCATAATTCTAGATAACTATAATTGAACCCTAACTCCAACCCAAACTGTAATTAACCCTAACCCTAATTAAACCCTTATTGAATGAACCTTAGTGAAGTTAGTGAATGAACCCTAACCCTAACCTGACCTTAATTATAATCCTAATTAAACCTTAACCCTTCTTAAACGCTAACCAAATTTTAATGATAACCCTAACTAAGCCTTAACCCTAACCTAACCCTTAGTGCAACCTAACTATATCCCTAACACTAACTTGAAGGTTTATCTTACAACCCTACTTAAACCCTAACCCTAATTGAACCATATCCTTAACCCTAACCCTAATGAAATTGTCATCCTAATTAAACCATAACTCTAATCTGATTGAACTCTTATTGCAATCCTAACTCTAACATGAATTGAACCCTGAACCTAACTTGATTGAACTCGTATTATAACCCTAACTCTAACACTAATTGAACTGTAATAGTAACCCTAGGTATAGTTGAAACCTAACCCAAATTGTATCAAAACCCTAGAGAACTCTAATTGAACCCTAACCCTAAAATAAACAATTACCCTTACCTTAATTGAACCCTAACTCCAATCCTAGCCCTAATTTAAGACTAACCTTAACCCTGACCTTAATTACACCCTTATTAAATTGTAACTCTAATTGATCCCTAACCCAAATTGAATACTAATTGAACCCTAAACCTAAGTGAGTAGTAACCTTAATTAAAATCCAACCATAACCTTAATTAAACTTATTCTTCAACATTACTCCTTAAAAACTAAACACTCTTACTCTTTTACATTTAATTTTTTAAACTCTTCAAATAATAATTTAACTATTTTAATTCTTTTTTTTTTTATAATTGTTCACTTGATATCATTTAACCTATATCACAATTTAATACTTCATAAGAATATTTTATATTTTATTTAAAAAGATAGTTAAAAATATCTTCATATTCATTACATAACTTACTAACGAGAACCATATGTCTACTAAATTTATTCTAAATAATTAAAAAAAATCCATTACCCTAATTGAACCCTAAAGCTAACCCTAATTGCATTATACCCCTAACTAAACCCTAGTTGAACCCTAACCTTAACACTACCCCTAATTCTAACCCTATCCCAAAATTTAATCTAGAACGCTAAACTAAAATTAACTCTAATCTTATTTGTATCTTACCTAACCTTGATTGATCCCTAACCCCTTATTGGACCTTAAATAAACCCTAATTTAATAGTAACCCTTACCTAACCCTAATCCTAATCCTAATCCTAATGTTGACCCTAACCTCGAGCTTTATCCTAGAAATTTAACCTTAACCTTAACCATAACCGTAAACCTAATCTTAATTAAATCTTAAACCTAATTGAACCATAATCCTAACACTAACACCTATTGAAGCCTAAGTAAACCCTAAGCCTCTTATTGAACCATATCCTTAACCCTACCCCTAATGAAATTGTCATCCTAATTAAACCGTTACTCTAACCTGGAGCTCTTATTGCAACCCTAACTCTAACACGAATTAATCCCTGACCCTAACCTGATTGAACTCGTATTATAACCCTAACTCTTAACACTAATTGAATTGTAATCGTAACCCTAGGTATAGTTGAAACCTAACCCTAATTGTATCAAAACCCTAGAGAACTCTAATTGAACCCTAACCCTAAAATAAACAATAATCCTTACCTTAATTGAACCCTAGCTCCAATCCTAGCCCTAATTTAAGACTAACCTTAACCCTAACCTTAATTACACCCTTATTGATTTGTAACTCTAATTGATCCCTAACCAAAATTGAATACTAATTGAACCCTAACCCTAAGTGAATAGTAACCTTAATTAAACTCCAACTATAACCTTAATTAAACTTATTCTTCAACATTAATCCTTAAAAACTAAACACTCTTACTCTTTTACATTTAATTTTTTAAACTCCTCAAATAATAATTTAACTATTTTAATTCATTTTTTTTTATAATTATTCATTTGATATCATTTAACCTATGTACAATTTATCACTTCATAAGAATATTATATATTTTATTTAAAAAGATAGTTTAAAAATCTCTTCATATTCATTACAAAACTTACTAACGAGAACCATATGTCTACTAAATTTTTTCTAAATAATTAAAAAAAAATCCATTACCCTAATTGAACCCTAAAGCTAACCCTAATTGCATTATACCCCTAACTAAACCCTAGTTGAATCCTAACCTTAACACTACCCCTAATTCTAACCCTATCCCAAAATTTAATCTAGAACCCTAACTTAAAATTAACTCTAATCTTATGTGTATCTTACCTAACTTTGATTGATCCGTAAACCTTACCTAACCCGAATCCTAATCCTAATGTTGACCCTAACCCCAAGCTTTATCCTGGAAATTTAACCTTAACCTTAACCATAACCGTAAACCTAATCTTAATTAAATCTTAACCCTAATTGAACCATAATCCTAACACTAACACCTATTGAAGCTTAAGTAAACCCTAAGCCTCTAATTGAACCATAACCCTAATCCTAACTAAACCCTAACTTTACCTAACCCTAAATGACTCATAAGTGAACCCTTATTGAACCATAACCCTCACCCTAATTGAACCCTTATTGAACCATAATCCTATTTTTAGTTGATTTCCAACCCTGATTGAAGCCTAAAGCTAACTCTAATTGCATTGTACCCCTAACTAAACCTTAATTTAACCCTAACCCTAACACTACCCCTAATTATAAACCTAACCCCAAGATTTAATCTAGAACCCTAATCCTAACCCTATTTGAACCTTAACCCTATTTATATTGTTAAATTTAATATGACATGTATATTATTTTTTGATCTTACATTTAATCATATTCACTTTCTAAATCATGAAATTCAATAATCATAAGAAAGATGCATATTCAATAAAATTCTTAATCTAAGTTAGGGATTTAAGAAACAAAACACTAAGTAACTACAAGTTACTTGTTTCTACAAACTACAAAATAAAGAAACTAAATAAATATAAAGAAACTCATTTTCACATAGGTTGGATGTAGATGCTAAATATTCACAAGACTTTCATAAAAGGTAATTTTATTTTCATAATTATCATGTTAGGGGAGAGGACCCATAGCTGTGCACCCTAACTTTGTGCCTCTCAAAATACTACATGGAAATTTCAAATCACTCCAAATTTTTTACAACTTACTTGGCAAGTCCCCTACTTATAACTTTCATTTCATGGTCACATCATCAAATATGATGCCACATCAACATGCTTTTTGTCAAGGTTTCCAAAAAAGGCCCAAAAAAAAGTGCTACCAATACTTGTGCATTCACATCATGGGTAGTTGAGCGCTGATGTGGCATCACATGATTGATTGCTTTTTAAATCAAAGGAATACATTTTGTTTAAGTTATTTAATATTTTATATATTTTAATATACCATACCCATGCACTTATTATTAAAAGCTATTAATTTCGTTGAGCTCAAATTATATATTATATTTAGAAAATTTAAATTAAATTTATTGCATGAAAATAAAAAGGAAGTTAACCATTTATACTCGTATTATGTAAAATATTTTTAAAATTGATTGTAAGTTTGAAACTCAAATCATCTAACCATCAAATATTATTGCTAAGGTACTGAGTCTCATGATAAATATATACCATATTTGACAACTAAAACCTTCCAAAACTGGAAATAATTAAAATAAAAGAAAAAAGAAGCACCAGGACATGTGGCCGATTTCTAAAATGAGTAATGAATGGAAGCGTTGGTAAAGTAGGCGTGAATTACTATTTTTTTAATATCAAATTGGAATAGAAAAGTCATTTATATAATTTATTTAAAAAGCATCGTATGGTGAGGAACAATCTTGGCTGGCGAGGGCTACTCTTCGCCGTCGAATGCGGGCGTAGGGGAGAATATCAAACAAACGTATGTACACGTGTATGCCACGTTCAGATAAGCCCACCCGAGCCCTCCGATTTGGAAGATGGCGTCTGCTGTAGGCTTGTTTGGGCTTCTTTCCAGAATTTTCATAATTTTTTAATGGAATAGTTTTATACATTATTTGTTAAAATAATGTGCAGATTATTTTAATGGTATAGTTTTATACATTATTTGTTAAAATAATGTCCAGATTATAAACTCACAAAAGTATCTAGAAGGCTCACCAAACTAAAATAGTTACTTAAATCCAATTCATTTAAAGAAGATAAATTCCCAAAACTATTTGCAAAACTCAACAAACTCTTACAAAAATTAAAACTCAACTTTTCTAAAGCAACCGGGTTGCTAATGGTTTCAGGCAGACTATCAAACCCACTACAACGCAACAATGCTAGAGAATGCAAAGATTGAATGAGGGAAAGGGTGATGGTGAGATTAACTAATTTAGCACCACCTATATACATATATTTCTAAGAGGCGTTCAATGATTTTTCTATCCAAAGGATTGCCATCAACATGGAATTCAGACGTACTGGCCTCCCTATGATTCTACCCCATTTCCCCTTCAAAAGCTAGAAAAACCCCCAAATTCCAATCACAATGAGAGATTCTAAGAATAAATCCATCCGCAAACATTAATCTAAACTATCAATTTCACCCTTTGAAAAAAACCTCAAATCTTGCCCCGGTGATGATGCTTTGATTCCTCGGTTTTGCTAGTGTCTAGTTTTGAAGCAATGGATTCAGATCACATGAATTAGTACATCCATCCAGAGCAGTTTGGTTGATTTGAAGCCCAATGTCATAAACTATTGTACACCTGCTTTCCAGTGTGGTGGGAGCACAACTTTTTTCGCCCACAGAATATATCCATCATATCTTGTAGTTACTAAAATATGAATTGAAGAGCTCTAGTTGGGGGTTTGCTTATGTTCCACACTACTCCATGATTGCGTGTCAAGTAATTCCACTCAAAACCACCCACCTACAAAATAAGGTTTTGTATTAACAACAAACTCATGAAAACAATCACCTGTAATTCTACAATCGTCTTACCTGCGCAAAATCTACATTAACAATATCAGTCTACCCTCCTTGGTATACAAATTCAAAAGCCAGATAATCGTTCACTACAAATGAGGGTGTATTTCTCCTTCCTCCCATTAGAAAATATTTTTCCTTCAGAAAATTTTATGAAGATTGAGAAAGCTCTGCCCGAGCCCACTAAACTGAATGCTGAATTTCCGCCAAAGAACGCTTCACCTGAGCCCATTGAACTAAATGCCAACCCTCCGCCAGAGAATGATCCCCCTGAGCCCCCTCCTCCGTGATCTCCCAAGAATATGAATAATAACTTTTTCGAATAAAGAAAGCCTAAAAGAAAAACCGAACGAAACCAAAGAAATCCTACTAAAACAGTTACACGAAAACGGAAAACCTAATAACAACGCGTATGATTTTCTGGCATCCAATGAATTCCGATATAGAAAATTGTCAGCTAAGCAGTAAGGCAAACCCAACTAGCCTAATAAATCAACATATTAGTTTCTACAAAATTTTTGACTTAATAAAACAACATATTAATTTCTACAAAATTTTGTTTAAATCTAACTTAAAAGATAACCTCCTAGAAAAAATCCTTAATCACAAAAGACTTTTCTGATTTTGTGCAATGATTTTCTTACTTAATTTGAGAAGTCTTCACAGGTCTCTTTATCATTCACTTTCAGTACCTTAATAGTGGATACAACAACCCTTCCAGATCTGGTTGCCTCTTTTGTATTCCTGCAAGCACAGGAATGGCTAAACCGTAACATTGCTGCCAAATCAGATTATTTGCTTTATAACTCTCTTCACCACTGTCGGAAGAGAGACCTAATTGAGTTGCTAGATTAGAGTCGGCCATGAGTTTCATCCACGAAGAGGAAACTGCTTCGCCTGTACACATACACTCCCAGATGCTTTAGCTACTCAGAAATTTTTTGAACTCTAATAGTTATTCTATATTTTACAGGATCTATTGACTGTACGAACAAAAAAAAAGCAAAGAAACATTTTTCTCACAAGAAAACAAGAAATAAAAATAGTTCACATTGTGTATTTTAGAATATCAACTACTGATTTTACAACCAAAGAAAATAACCACCCAAGAATTATAACCACCATCACTCATGATAGTCAAAAGGATGTCAATTTAAATGTAGCTTCAAAAACTTTACGGAGCTAGGATTACAATTAGGATTAAAATTAGGGCTAGAATTAAGCTTATGGTTAGGGTTAGGAATTAGAATTAAGGTTAAGGTTAGATATGGGGTTAAGGTGAGCATTAAGGATAGAAATAGGGAAAGGGTTAGAATTATAATTATGGTTATAATTGAATTAGGTTAGAGTCGGGATTTGAATTAGATTATGGATTTGAATTATGCTTATGATTAGGAATACAATTAGGGTTAAAATTAACATATAGTGTTAGGGTTATAGTTAGATATAAGGTTACACTAGATATAGTAAAACTAACACTATATGTTACTTCTAACCCTAATTGTATTCCTAATCATAAGCATAATTCAAACCCATAATCTAATTCAAATCTTGACTCTAACCTTAATTCAATTATAACCATAATTATAATTCTAATAATAATTCTAACCATAAGCTTAATTCTAGCCCTAATTTTAATCCTGATTGTAATCCTATCTCTAAACCTAATTCTATTCTAACACTAACTATTTTTATTTTTATTATTTAATATTTATTTAAATCTAACTGTAACCCTAGCACTATATGCTAATTCTAACCCTAATTGTATTCCTAATCATAAGCATAATTCAAACCCATAATCTAATTCAAATCTTGACTCTAATCCTAATTCAATTATAACCATAATTATAATTCTAATAATAATTCTAACCCTTTCCCTATTTTTAACCTTAATGCTCACCTTAACCCCATATCTAACCTTAACCCTAATTCTAACCCTAACATTAAATCTAATTCTAATTCTAATTTTAAGTATAACCTAACGCTAACCATAAGCTTAATTCTAGCCCTAATTTTAATCTTAATTGTAATCCTATCCCTAAACCCAATTCTATTCTAACACTAACTATTTTATATTTTTATTATTTTATATTTATTTAAATTTAGTGTAACCCTAACACTATATGCTAATTCTAACCCTAATTGTATTCCTAATCATAAGCACAATTCAAACCCATAATCTAATTCAAATCTTGACTCTAAGCCTAATTCAATTATAACCATTATTATAATTATAATAATAATTATAACACTTTCCCTATTTCTAATTCTAGCCCTAATTTTAATCTTAATTGTAATCCTATCCCTAAACCCAATTCTATTCTAACACTAACTATTTTATATTTTTATTATTTTATATTTATTTAAATCTAGTTGTGACCCTAACACTATATGCTAATTCTAACCCTGATTGTATTCCTAATCATAAGCACAATTCAAACCCATAATCTAATTCAAATCTTGACTCTAAGCCTAATTCAATTATAACCATAATTATAATTATAATAATAATTCTAACACTTTCCCTATTTCTAACCTTAATGCTCTTAACCATAATTCTAACCCTAACATTAAATCTGATAGGAAAGCAGTTCGTTGGCAAAGCCCTGAGGATCTCCCTTGGAAATTGAATTTTGACGGGGTTGCAAAAGGGAATCCCGGGGCTGCTGGGGCAAGGTGTATAATTAGAAACCACATGGGCGAGTGTATCTGGGCCACCTCCAAGAACTTGGGAGTAAGAACCAATAATGTTGTAGAATTTGAAGCTCTTTTGATGGGAGTACAACTTTGCATCAATAAAGGAATAAAGTCAATCGAAATCGAAGGGAATTCAATGATTTGCATTCAAGCCATCACGCATGGCCGCTCGCCTAGTTGGGCCCTTGACGCATGGGTTGGCCAAATTAAGGAACAAATAGGAAAGTTGGAAAATTTTAAAATCGGGCATGCCTTCAGGGAGGCAAACAAAGTTGCAGATTATCTGGCCAATGCAGGGGTCGGGCAAATGGACGAGGTAATCATTGATACCAAAGCAGAACGTTGGATTGGTCTCCAGGAGTTGGTGGCAAGTGATCAGGAGCGGGACCTAAGGCCACCTGTTTAAGGTTTCGGGTCTCAAAAAGTGTTGTGTTGGACTGGCGTTTGTCAGCGAATGGGAACCTTGGCTCGTGGGCTGATTCACCCATATCTTACGGTAGTCTCCATTCCTGTTCCCCCGTATGGGCCAGTATGGATCGACATCCCTCTGTCTACTTTCTATCACAGGTTGCACTGTAATGAAGCTTAGGGTAGTGTGTTATCTGGTCTTGGCGGTTCGGACCATCGAACAACTCCTTTCTCGCAGGGTACTTGTCACTCGCTCGGCTATATGTGTCTCAAGGCTCGGGGTTATTCAGTGTCAAAGTGCAATCTGAAAGCATGGTTTTCCAATTTGGTGTAGCTTGTGTGTGTGCGAAAGAGTCTTTGGCAAGCCAATGTTCCTGGCTTTTCATTCGTTAGAATAGAGTTTCTACGGGTGCGACCGTCGCTCTTGCAACTATGGTGCTCGGGTTGGGCCAACACTGGTGCGACAGAAGAATCTATGAAATAGTTTGTGGTGCTCTGGTGGATGTCCATGAATCAAAGGAGTGGGTGGCGGTGCGGTTGAGCAGGCTTGTTGTGGGCATCAACGTTACTGCCATAGCTAACGCAACAATGGAGTTGCCTGCTAGCAGGTGGGTGAGCTTCTTGAAAACATATTTTGACCCTGATTTGGTCCTGGATGAGGATTTGGATGCGGCCGCAGCCAAGGCATCAAAAAGTTTCATGTCGGATCCCTGGGAAGTATTCCGTGCCGGTGTCAAAAACAATGACATGAGTGATTTTTCCCGATTCATGCACTCGGATCATGCTTGGCTTGGCCCTGAAAGCCTAAGGCGTTTGTTTGATCTGGGTGGCCATTTGGCTTCCTTAAACCAATGTTTAGGGGGCTAGGGGGTGGAATGGTAAGCTGAATCCCCTGGGTGACCATCGATTGGTTCGGTTCATTTTTGTAGCTGGGGTCGTTTGTGGCAATTCGGGAATATTTCCTGTTAAAGAAAGTTAAGATGTTGTTTAGCATCTTCTTGGTTGGCCTGTGGGTTGTAAGCTATATTGTTCAAAATGTATTAGGGAGTTACCCCCATCTCTTTGGTAACACTTATCTATAAAAAAAATAATAATAACATTAAATCTTGACTCTAACCCTAATTCAATTATAACCATAATTATAATTTTAATAATAATTCTAACCCTTTCCCTATTTCTAACCTTAATGCTCACCTTAACCCTAATTCTAACCCTAACATTAAATCTAATTCTAATTCTAATTTTAAGCATAACCTAACCCTAACCACAAGCTTAATTCTAGCCCTAATTATAATCCTAATTGTAATCCTAGCTCTAAACCTAATTCTATTCTAACACTAACTATTTTTATTTTTATTTAAAGAACTATTTTTATTTATTTATTTATTTTACTTGTTTTAGTTTTAGTTTTAAATAAATGTTAAAACTATGATATCTATAATCTAATTCAAATCTTAACTCTAAGCCTAATTCAATTATAACCATAATTATAATTATAATAATAATTCTAACACTTTCCCTATTTCTAATTCTAGACCTAATTTTAATCTTAATTGTAATCCTATCCCTAAACCTAATTATATTCTAATACTAACTATTTTATATTTTTATTATTTTATATTTATTTAAATCTAGCTATAACCCTAACACTAAATGCTAATTCTAACCCTAATTGTATTCCTAATCATAAGCACAATTCAAACCCATAATCTAATTCAAATCTTGACTCTAAGCCTAATTCAATTATAACCATAATTATAATTATAATAATAATTCTAACACTTTCCCTATTTCTAACCTTAATGCTCGCCTTAACCCTAATTCTGACTCTAACATTAAATCTAATTCTTATTTTATTTTTAATAATAATAATAACATTAAATCTTGACTCTAACCCTAATTCAATTATAACCATAATTATAATTTTAATAGTAATTCTAACCCTTTCCCTATTTCTAACCTTAATGCTCACCTTAACCCTAATTCTAACCCTAACATTAAATCTAATTCTAATTCTAATTTTAAGCATAACCTAACCCTAACCACAAGCTTAATTCTAGCCCTAATTATAATCCTAATTGTAATCCTAGCTCTAAACCTAATTCTATTCTAACACTAACTATTTTTATTTTTATTTAAAGAACTATTTTTATTTATTTATTTATTTTACTTGTTTTAGTTTTAGTTTTAAGTAAATGTTAAAACTATGATATCTATTTTAAAAAATATAAGGTAAAAGAGGTTTAGTATTTTTCATTGTCTCTTACATAATTTTTTTAAAAAATGTGTGAAAATTATTTATTTATTTTTTACAAACAATAAAATAAAATCATTATATTATAATTTTCATACCATTCAAAATAATAATGTATAAATATTTAATTGAATTAACCTTTTGCTTTATAACTCTAACTAGTTTTATATTTACTATTATATTCAATCATAATTCAAGAAAATCAAAACATAATTATTAAAAAACATGAAAAATATGATTGCATTTATTTTTAAAATATTTAAAATATTTTTATTATATATTATATTTATATAATGTCAATTTAATTTTTAATATTTTATATAGTGTAAATTTAATTTTTAAAATAATATATATTTTATAGATGAGTGTTACCAAAATGATGGGGGTAACTCTCGATTACATTTTGAACAAAAAAGCTTACAACCCACAGTCCTACCAAGAAGACACTAAAGAGCATCTTAATTGCCTTTAACAAGAAATGCTCCTGAAATGCCAAAAACAACCCCAACTACACAAAGATACCAGACCATGCAAGGGACACACAGGGGATTCAACTTCTCCATTCAGCCCCCTAGACTCCCAGACAGTGGTTTAAGATTGCCAAATGGCCACCCAAATCAATCAAACGCCTGAGGCTATCAAGGCCGATCCAAGCACGATCCAAGTGCATGAACCGGGAAAATGCATTCATGTCGTTTTTGACTCCGGCTCGGAAGACTTTCCAGGCATCTGACATGAAGCATTTTGACGCCTCAGTCGCGGCATCATCCATTTCCTCATCCAAGACCAAATCAGGGTCAAAATATGCTTTCAAGAAGCTCACCCACCTGCCAGCAAGCAACTCCATTGTTGCGTTAGCGATGGCTGCAACATTGATGCCCACAACAAGCCTGTTCAACCACACCGCCACCCACTCCTTGATTCATGGACATCCACCAGAGCACTGCAAACATTTTCATAGATTCTGCCGTCGCACCAGTGTTGGCGCACCCCGAGCACCATTGTAGCAATTGCGATGGACGCGCCCATAGCAACCCGGTTCTAACGGATGAAAAGTCGGAAACATTGACTTGCCAAAGTCTCTTTCCCACACACACAATCCACACCGAATTGGAAAACCATGATTTCAGATTTCACTTTGACGTCGAATAACCCCGAACCTTGGGACACATAGCCGAGCGAGTAACTAGTACCCCGCAGGAGATGGAGAAGTTTGATGGTCCGAACCACCAAGACCGAATAACACACAACCAAAATCTTCAGTTCAATACAACCCGTGACAGGAAATAGACAGAAGACCGCCTTTCCAAATTGGCCCGTACGGGAAGTCTAGTTTGGAGACCAACATAAGATATGGGTGTATCTATCCATGAACCAAGGTACCCATCCACCGGCTTTCGCCAGTCCAACGCAGCATAACTTGAGTCTTGAAACCTTAAACAGGTGGCCTTTGGTACCACTCCTGATCACTTGCCACCAACTCCTAAAGACCAATCCAATGTTCCGCTTTGGAATCGATGATTACCTCGTCCATTTGCCCAACCCCTGCATTGGCAAGACAATTAGTGGCTTTGTTTGCCTCCCTAACGACATTTTTAACATGATATTATTATTATTAAAAAATTAGAAATTATATCAAAATCTTAATATTTAAATTTTAAATTAATTTAATAAAATTATTATTTTTAAATGTAAATATTTTTATACTAATTTTTTTTATGCATTTTAGTTTTAAATTTATATTAAGTTTTATTAATATTCTAAGTATTTGTATAATTTTAAAATTATAATTAAATATTAAAATTTTACATGAAAAAGTAAAATAAATATAATATTTAATAAAAAACAAAATTAAAATACAATCTTTATCTTTTAAAATAACTTTCATTTAGTATGCATTGATTTGATATTAAAAAACTCAGGCATCACTGCAGCGAAGAAGTTTGCAGAAAATACGGAAAATTTTGAAGAAAATACGGAGAAGTTTGCAGAAAATACGAAAAAAATTGTACGAGAGTCTGATGGCGGAAAAATCAAGAAATGCCGAGGCACCATGCCATGCATCATGCAGGGTGCATTTTTGGGGCTGGATAGCCAGTGCCCTAAGTTTAGACAAGAGATGTGCTGGGTGAGGCAAGAGATGGCTACAGGGCGGCGACAAAATAGTGTTGAAGGTCAACCATGCCACAGTGTTCTTTAGAGTGGAACTTCCTCGAAAAATTCTCTCAAATGCCTCAAGGCTTAAGATATTCTCCTCTTGTTTTCGGACTATCTGATTCTGATGAAATGGGAAGGCATTTCTTCATTTTTATTTATTTTTCTTGTTGGCATATCAAATGCGGAGTGCAGTTGATGCACTTGTAAATTTAAGTTTCATTCTACCAGTGTAAACATTTCTTTTTTATCAAGCAATCCAATTTTCTTTTATCTAACCTATCCTAGGAATTTAATTACTGTTTCTTTTGAAGGGTTTCATTTCCAACCCTTATCAAGTGCAGCATTTTTAAATGAATATATTTTCCTTGATTTACATTCCACGCTACTCACATTTACACAACTGGATATGATGAAAAGGGTGTGGAAGAAAAGTGTCGTATCTCTGTGGAAGAGCTCAATTCTAAAGGAAATAACAGTGAAACCCCGCCTTGATACAATTATGGGGTGCCAAAATGTGAAGCATATATATATATATATATATATATTTTCCCTTTATTCATTTATGTGTTGATGTGAGTAATTTGAAGAAGGGAGTCTATGGTAAACTAGTCTGAAATTTTTCCGACAGAAGCAAGAGAACAATTTCATTACTTTAACAAAGAAAGCTTCATTTACACATTCACCTACAACATTTACTCCATTTTAATGCCTGAAAATATGACTGCAAGGAAACGAGGAAGCACAACCGGGTTTCTGTATATGCTTATTTCTTTCTGGGTTGCAATTCCATTGAACTTCCATAACTACAGAGTGAGGGATTTGATTTTATTAGAGGGTTCTTTACCATTTTTACCCATTTTGTATTCCTCTTATAAAAATATTAACAGATGCTCTCCTAGCCACCCAGCCCACTCTTCATTATTCATGAGTTAAAATAAGAAATACCCATTCCTTGGGTAGCATGAATGCAGACAAAGATGCCAATCTTCTTCATACAGAATGTTCCATCATCTAACAAAATTTCAGGTAAAATCTCTGAGCACCCAAACCATAAAGTTGTAGGCTGCAACAAGCAACAGGAACAAACCCAATTGGATTCTTAGGTTCCTGTAGCCAACCAGCCAATGGGATACTCCGCTCTTACCTCCCAACCGTAATGGGTCATCGAGCCCTAAGGCTCTCACCATACCCCCGAGCCAAGATAACCCACAAGGACCTTAGAAAGTAAAGATCATAGGAGATAAAACACAATACCAGTTCTGTACACATAGGAGGTGATGTTTTACAAGGTAAACCAACACAACACTAACACACTCAGCAAGGATACCACCACAGTGAATGGGAAACACTATCCTTCAAACAGACCCATAAAACCCAAAGTCGATATCAAGTAACTCAGTAACAAACATACATAAAATTGCAAGATTCAACAACAACAGTCATATTAATGCAAGGTCCTTACCACCTGAGGTGAATGCAAAGGTCTTGGACGTGCTGCCTTACCTATATCTTTATCTTGGTCACTCCCTCTCCAATTTCTGCTTCTCTTCCTTCCAGAAATCTGTCCGCCCCAATTCCCTCTTCCCAGAAGTGTGTACGTGTATCCCCCAGGGTTACTCTTTTATTCTTTGTCATAACATCACGACGAAGGGCGCACTAAAAACACACTTCTTTTTCTTAATTTCTTTGGCTCACCTTATCAAGGGTATTAGTCTAGACATTTGCATTACAAGACACACAACTTGGACAGGGATGACTAAGGCCTTGTAGGTTATCCCGTTCTTTCCCATTGGCTTTTATGTCTATATGCATTCTCATTACACTAATTAGTTTTTCCATAATATAACCAATTGAAATAACATATTCATGGTCATATGCACATTAACAATTGTCATTAAATAAACTCACATATCTCAAGGAGTATTTGGCATGTACCTTTGAACGGTCATGATTTGATCTTGAAGGTTAAGACACACACAAGTACTAAAATTCAATGTTAGTAAATCATGATCCTAATTCTTAAGATACCATTAATATAAGTGCATAAAAGATGATTCATTTATTTTATTTTATATTCTTATATGGATAAATTTCCCTAAATAACAACTTGACTACTTTGTAAAGTGTTATGACAAATATTAACACCAACTGACCTTTTTATGGTGAATGAAGAAGTCACAACTTGATTACTCGTGCTACAAAATAATCAACAACTATTAGAATTCTTTTCATTCAGAAAACCAAACTTATGAAGATATAATCATAAGCGAGAACAACTACTAATATATTTGCATTAATTAGTAAGCTTGAAACAAGGGTACCATGCTTATAACAAAACCTACAATGCTTCCATTTTCCTTATAGATAAAAGTTCTACGATCATAACTAATGAGTGCTAAATTCTTCACTACGTCATTAGAGATTCCTCCTTCACTATAGCGTAGATAGTATACTAGAATTAATGATGATTGAATGACTATTTTTATGATTTGGATTCCTACTCAGGGCACTGATCACATTCACATCATGACTTACATTATATCCACGTGACCCTTGCAACACACCTTACATCCTACACTTCTTACAACTCACATTCCATGATTTCTATCAAGGTATAATTATCTATCTCGCTATTTTGACGAAGTCATCCAACGATAGCCGAAGTTATTGAGGAACAATATATTGTACTAGTACTCATAAGATCAGGGCCTTACATATTTGTCTTGGAAACAAGGGATAAAGAATCACTATCTTGAACATGACCTATTGTCCTATCTTCTTGGATTTGTTCCTACGCCAAGTAACTATGAACAAAAGAATACATAATTTATTCTTAAGGGGGGATGTTGGTGTAAAATTTATATATTACCCTCATTTGTGGGATTTATTTTGCATTTATAGGTTAATCTTGCTTAGGTGGTGAGTTGGTAGTTAGAGAGGTAGTTATCTCTCAAAGGTTATTATGAATTTTGAACAAACCTTTTCCCTCCAATTTTAAAATTTGATTTGCTCATTTTTTAAAAATACTCGTCACTTGATCAATGCAAGTACATCTCTTAACTTGCAATTTTGTGTGATAATGTAAATGGCATTTCATTAAATTTTGTGGCTTCATTTTCACATATTTTTCTTTTATATTTTAATGTAAATAAAAATTCAACAACAAATAAAATAGAATTAAAAATTAATGAATCAAACATTTAAAATATACAAAGCTAGCTTGAATGAATGAGACTCCCTCCCTCTATATAAATGTAAAAACAACAATAATAAATATTATATTGAAAAAAATATATTTACTCACAATACCCATAAAGCCTCCAAAGGACACATTTTATGAGCCAAAAAAATCATGACGGTCGCCAACTATTGTTTCAATTGAAGCTATACTTTTTTGGGCAGATATTTTTTAATAGAGCTTGCTATTATAAATTATCACATAAAGAATTAAAGTGGTCCTTTGTGTACTACTCGAGGACTAATAAATTATTGTATGTTTTGTGTTTATAGTCTTATTATTATTTTTAGTGTATAACTTGTTGGGAAAATTTGTATTAGATTAAAAGGCTCTATTGATTGAACTCCATAGTATTTTTTCCCAAGAAAGAGTTACATATTTATTCCTACTTATGTATGTTGGGAACTTTTAAAGGATGTGAAGTCTTTTACATATTCAAATCAAACATCACCATGGTAACATTTTTTTTATTTTGTTAGATATATAAATTATTCAAAGAAGTATAGAATCCATTGTGCTTATTTCATTGATCAATATGAATTTTCTTATAATCCTAAAGAAAGTTGTGTCTTAGATCAATTATTTTGTGAAGATGTGTAAAGAGTTTATTACAAGAAATTAGCATATTCTAAGAAGAGTTATTGGGTGACTTATAAAAACCATGGAAATTTCTTTCCTTCTAAGCTACTTATTATTTTCTATAATAAGATTCATATGCATTAAAAAATATGCATATTGTTTTATGTATACAAGAGTATGTTGTAAATTAGGAGAAGAAACTTTTAGATAAATTTGTAGGAATGCTAGCAAGTTAAAATAGTGCAAAGTTATTATATTGACAAAATAAGTTTGATGAAATTTTATAAATTAAAAAATCATTGCATAGTATGTTTACAACATTCAACATCTTAATAGTTAGCACACAAAGTAAGAATTGAATATAAGACTACTATTTGCTATTTTAATTAATATATACGACATTGTTCCTATAATTCCCACAATTTAGCTTGAACATCTTCACACTATTTTTGGTATTACTTTAGATATAGCATTAATGTCACACTAAGTTGGAGAAGCACTTTTGTTAATTCCTATATTTAATTATTAGAAACAATACATAATCATTTGCCACCATGCAATACTTGAGAGTTATTAAATTAGGTTGATTAAGGGTGGCCTCCCAACCTCCTATGCCAAGGACACCAACTACCTCAAGCACAACAATCAATGAATTACTTAACCTTACTATACACATATTATTCCTCGCAATGGGTGGAAGGATCTTGAAGGAGCAATGACGTCTTCAAAGTTTAAGTTTTGTTTGAACTAGGTTTAAAGGTTATAACCTTACTATACACATATTATTCCTTGAAATGGGTGTAAGGATCTTGAAGGAGTAATGACGTCTTCAAAGTTTAAGTTTTATTTGAACTAGGTTTAAAGGTTAATGTAAATATGATTGACACCACATTGCAGGAAGATACAAATGATATAGGGGATTTAATAATTTTAGCCCATTGTCTCATTACGTAGGAAATGAGAGTGTATCACATTGTCGAAGGTGATTTGGAAAATTATTATCAAATACATTGGTGCTCTTTGGCCAGCAATGGAAGTATGCACAACATTCGTGGAAGTGACAACTAAGTAAGATGAACCTTATAGGAGAGATCTCAAAAGTTTAACTTGAATTAAGAAATCCTTAACACCCTTGTGTATACACACCATTAGATCTATATTAATCTTATCTCCACCATTGCTAATGCAAAATATAAAGCATTCAAACTTCTAATAGACTTTTCTAAAGCTCTACCATGATCTTCCAACATTGCAAGTGTGAACACATGTATTTACTTGGTGACCCATTCTTTTCTTTTCTTTTTTTATAAATCCACATGCATATATGTATATGATTTCATTACTTAGACATATTAAGTGAAAGGAATACCTGCTACCCATGCATAACAAAGTATTCTTGTTCTAGAATTCAAAAATATTATAAGAATTCCCTAAGGTCTTATATCTCAATACACCACCTTATAATAGAATTGTAAACTTTAATAAAATATCAACATCACAAAATGCAAGATTGAAATCATTTTACAAGAGGCCTAGTACTTTAACCTTTCCATACACTCTACATAGTTCAACAAAATTTACAACTTTGGAAGGCTTGCTACATTAATAATGAATAGAATATAATCTAGATTTGCATGATGTCATTAATCCATTATTAACAAGGAACTAGTTAAGATATAATGCTAAAGGTCAACCTATAGGTTCCTCAAGACTAATCCACTTAAGTGGGTTGTTTTAATCCAACAATTTTTCCACTAAGGAGATATTATTGTTATCAATTTTTACATAAGGAGACCACTTAACTCCATAGGGCATTGAAAGTTTTAGGTTTATCCTTCCACGTCAATGCAATGTGATTGCTCCCATGCTTATAGTACTGCTATTAGCCAATTTTCTATCTTTCTCCACTTAAGATTAAGTGCGGAGAAATGTGTTGCCAAGTGGGAAGTAACAATAAAACTTTGATGTGAATAATAGTACTTAAATACAAAACCTAGATTGTGTTTTATGATTTATACAGATACATATATTTCATAATTCCCATTCTAATTTTCATATATATATATATATATATATGATCCTCGCTATACTAAATTGATGTAAATATTATTATTAAAACTTAAAACTACATTGAAATTTAAAATTCATTTTGATTTTCCTATTCCCTCTTTAATCAGCCTATTTACTTCTGCAATAATCAAGAATTGATGGTCATTGTAAACATTCTTATGTATTTTGTTAATTTTGCCCACCATAAAACTTCCTTTCATATTAGCACATAATCATTTCTTGTCTTTATTAACCTATTATTTCTACGCTCTCTCTTGTAATCTACATGTTGATTAATAAAATATTTTAGAGGGTATTGGTATAATGATGCAGTCAAATTGTTGCAACTATTTACCACGTGTATCATCATCATTGATCCAATTTATCCTTTGGGTATAAAATTAATAATGGAAAATAACAAATAAGGATAAGTGACAAAAAATGTTACTATTATTCGATGGGGGTTTCTTCAATGGGGTTTCTCTAATGGGGGTTTAAAATAGTGAAGGAACAACAGTTGAGGCAAACTTTTTAGCATCTTTTGAGGGCTTTGTTAGTAGGATTTGGGAACAAAGGTGGGGGCCAGCCAACGCAAAGACAAAGGTGGGACTCACGAATCTCAGGTAAGGTTAAACCTACTTATACCCTTAGCTCTTTTTCATAGTAAATCTTGGGCCCTGTTGGGATTTGTCATTTTTGTTCAACTTTAGCAAACAACAAGTTCTATTTTTCTATTTTTTTATTGAAACCTGCACATAGGTCTATCATCAAAAAGGGAAAATAACAAGTGAAATAAATTGTGAAAACATTGTGGTGGTAGTATTCTAATAAGTGGGTAGTATTTTAGAAGGAAAGTTGTGGGCCTAGGGGTGAGTCAATGGCAAACAATGCAGTCATGTTGATCCCTTATGGCATGCCCTACAACATGGAATGCCCTATAAAATATTCTTATATAACAACTAGGGCTCTAGAATCATTGTTGTGGAAGTTCCAAAAATACAAGCAAACACAAACAAAAGAAATAGACATAGGGCTAAATCTAACTTTTGTCAATGCTAAGCAATATAAGAGGATTCTATAACACAGGAAGATTAAAATAACAAAGAAGTTAAAAAGGTTGGGAAATAGAAATTTTTTTGCAATACTTCCCAAGTTAACCTACAATACTTGAGTACCATTAGATGGGGGGTTAAATAGCCTAAGTGTAACAACTCAATTTGGAACTATAGATCAAGTGAATTTGTTGGAATTCGGGAAAGAAAAACAAATAGAGGCAAAGGCAAGGTCGGGTTTGGTATCAAAGCAAAAAGAGTTGAAAGAACACCTTGAGACCATTGAAAAGGGTGGAGAGGAAATCTAGGACAGTCAGGAGGTATACAACCCCACATCAACCCCCTTAATGTTGTCCTCTAAGTTATACGTCAAGGAATTATTGGCTCTAAAAGGGAGGCTTGTCATGTTAGAAGAGAGAGAACAGATGAAAGATACCAAATTTCAAGCACTTTCAGAATCCAACCAACAATTAGCACTAGAAAATAAGTTGTTTAAAGACCAAATAAACAAACTGCAACACAACTTGGAAGCAGGGCAACGGGAGATGCTAACTTTAAAATCGGAATTAAGTCAAATTAAGGCCAAAGACATAGTTCAATTAGGTGTAAATCAAGACTCCCATCATGATAAAGTGTTTTATTCAGCTTTGACAAGCAAGGAGGTCAAGGAAAACTTAAAAATAGGCATTTCAGTAGAGGCCAAAACATGGGCTAACATGGCAAAAGATTCAACAGTGATGCAAAGGGAGGATATAAGGAAAAAAATCAAATTACAATTGGGGAAGAGAAAGACAAACAGGGTAGGGTAGCAAACATAATAATTAAAGGGTTAAAGGAACACGGTGAAGGTGAAGTCACTAGCATAGTAGTAAGAGACTTTCTATTAAGTAAGCTTCAGTGAGGACATATCCTCCAAGAAAACAAAATTGGTAAAACAAATAGAGGAGAAAAGTGAAGAAATATAAGGGCAACCTTGAAAAGTATTGAAGATAGGAACCAAATTTTGAGAAACAAAAGGTTCCTCCAAGGCACACCATTTTATATAGATGAAGATTTAACCCCAACACAACTAGAAGAGAGAAGGAAAGAATGGGAGAAAGTTATAACAAAGGAAAGCAAGAAAGGATGCTTGGCTATATAGAAGGGAAGGCCCAATTCAAAGACAACATGAATCATAACAAATAGGAAAGCAAAGGCCCCCAGGACCACCTCTCAATGGTAAGTTGGAATTGTAGAGGCTACCCTTGGAGGAGGGGCCTAGGTTGGGGCCCATAGCTGAAGGCAAGGATATCATCGCACTCATGGAAACACATGAGCATGAAGGCTGCAAGATACCTGAATTCAAAGGGTATAATAAAATATCTATGTGGAATGAACTAACGAAGAATGGCAAGGGCCATGGAGGAGTAACAATCTTGGTTAGGAAAAAGTGTGAAAGAATCATAAATATATAAAAGAGAGACCCAAATAATCAATACATATGGGTGAAGATAACAGATGGGGAATCTTTGATTTGGATTGTAGCTTGTTATTTTTCTCCCTATGGCTCTAAAGTGTACAAGAAAAGGAATCTAGATAGAGAAAACCCTTATGAAATTCTAAAAATTGACATAGCAAAATATTATGCTACCGACAAGATTATCCTTCTTGGAGACTTTAATGCAAGGACAAAAAATAACCAAGCTCTTTGTTTTGGTAAGGAAGAGGGGGAAAATAACAATCCTTGGTGGTTAGAGGAAGAAGAAAATCAAAGTTGGCAAAGAGTATCTCAAGACTCAAAAGGTGGTATCTTGTCTTTTGGTGTAAATTTTTTGGGGTTTTTTTGCCTCCACAACTTAATCATTTGTTATGGCATAAACACTTTTTTTAGCTTGGGGGCTTTCACATGTCATTCCCACAATGGGTAGAGCATGGTAGATTATTTCATTCTAGTCCACAAAGTATTATACCAAGGATAAAAGAGTTGGAAATAGGGAGTTGTCCTATAGAATTAAAATCTAATCATAGCCCTATTTATATAAAGCTTAGTATGAAAGAGACTGTCCAACAAAAAGCTAGTACGTGGCCGTACAAAGGGGGTGGCCTTCAAGACAAAATTCTTATAACAGGTGAGAATTAGAACATATTTAAAAAAATGCTTGAAAAATTAGCTTGCAAGAGGGCTAAGGGTAGAAGAGGCCCCAAAATTAGCTTTTCGGAAAACCCATGGTATGAGGAAGAGTGTAAGGTGGCTAAAAGGAGATTGAAAATACCTAGCAGCGAACACGCAAATAAAAATTTGTATGAAAAATTAGTAAGATAAAAAAAAAAAGAATACATGATAGGAAGGAGGAAGCTAATCTCTCTTGGAAAGCACGATCCGAAGGGTTTTTGGAGAGAATTGTAGCAGGCTAGAGGTACTACAGAAAATAGCATCATAGACATTCAATGGCTAGAAGCACGATCCGAAGGGTTTTTTGAGTAATAAGAATACCGATACTTCGACTTGTGGATGTTTCTTTACTATATTGTAAAGTTTTACCATATAAATCTTTATCTTGTTTGTTATCTTGTTATTCTTTTAATTTTTCTTATTATTTCTTCAAAACTAACTTGTAATGAAATATTATTTAAGTTTTCTTAATATTTCTTCAAAACTAACTTGTACTGCATGTTTGTGAGTTTTACGTTTCTTTTCTGCAACAATATACATTGCCTTCAAGAATTCAATGGCATGGTGGATTATTTGTCAAACGAAGGGATAGATCAAGTTGAGGAGATATTAATTAAACACAACCTCTTATGCTGGCCAGTGCTCCAATCGATTGGAAATAATGATTACAAGTCGATAGGGAATTAGTTTCATTTGGGGGTGAATAGTGATGGTACTTACAATTCTGAGAAAGAGTCTGGCTCTAATTTAGAGGGAAGAATTTTCTGGAATCTGGCTTTTGTATTTTTGATCATTCATGCTTTTTCTCTATAGCTTGGTGTGTCATGATGGGTCTTGCTGAGATGACATCGTCTTTATAGTTGAGAGTGAGCATTCGACAGATGGTATTTCAAGGAGAAACCAACACCACTCGTATGAAAAAACATTCCTTCTTCCACGAAGAGGAAGTGAAGGACGCCATTGTTGAGGTTCATAAATTCACCACCAACAATTCATTGCCAATAAATTCATTTCTAATAATTCATCTTCAACAATTCATCGTCAATTGTTTGTGAATTGTTGGTGATGAATTTTCTACGAGATGAATTTGTCATGGTGATGAATTGTTGACTATAAATTATTAGAGGTGAATTTGTTGATGCTGAATTATTGACAGTGCATTTTCTTGGAACCTGTGAAGAGTGTAGTGGGGCACAAGGTGAATTCAAATTTATTTTTAATGTTCATTGAGAACCTCCTAGTCTTGACAAGGGACAAGGAACTGATGATGGCCTTGGGCAGATACATTAGAGTGGGTCTGGCGGGGACCGTAGACAGCGCCAACACAGAGCAGGTCTCCTCTCTTCTAGTGCTAGACTTTGAATACAGAGGATTGGTTTTGGTCAGCACAGTGCATTGCTTGGAGTCTCATCCGGAAAATTTGGTTAGGGAGGTGGCAGTACAGATGTGTCTGTTAGCTGGGGGCGGAGTTTCTTCTTATCGTTTGGGGTTCAACATTTTGGAGCTACTTTATCTTGAGATTTCCTTACCATGGCAGGAACACTTTAATATTGGGAAGGCCAAAAAAGCAGCAAGGTTTCTTGCAAAGTGGGCTTCATTGGTGAAGATGGAAGATGGTTCCTTTGGGCCTGATTGTACCAGATTGATATAACTTCTCTGGGTTGCCTTCATATTTTGTTTGTATTAAATAGTATAACGTGTCTTGGTTTGTTCTATTGTATAGGTTTCAAAAGGGTGGGGTGTAGGATGTTCCATAGCCATGTTGCTTATGTTCAAGCCTGTTGGGTATAATCAAATGGGTATATTTTGGCAGATACAAAATGCAGTTTGTTCTTGTTGATCTCAACTCATATATATATCCTTTCAGAGTATTATAAGTTTAGTAAATGTATGGTCAGTGTAGAAGTTTGGTGGATGTCGTATTTGTATCTGTATGTTGCAATAATCATATTCTATGACATTTCCTCTTTCTTTCATGTGCTTAAACAATCCGTGTTGAAGCCTCGAAGAAAACTAGAAAAAAAAAATCAGTGAACAACGAAAAATTCAAAAAAAAAATAGTTTAATTGTCGAATGGTTAGATTTTTATCAATTGTCTTTAAATTGCTTTAAGATGTAGATCATTGATACTAAAAGACATCTCCCCCATTCTCATTAAATAAAATCTTCTATTAGAAAATATAATTTACTGTCTTTTAGTTTGTAGATTTTGAATAGGTGTATTGGAAAGAGATGAGAATAAAATCTTCTATTAGAAAATAGAATTTCCTGTCTTTTAGTTTGTAGATTTTGAATAGGTGTATTGGAAAGAGGCTAGAAATTTCCCTTATGAGCATAAGTGTTTTTATGCTTGTTAATCATCTCACACCATTTAATCCAATGAAGATTTTGGAGGGACAATTACCTATTTTAATAATTTTAACCTAGAGTAGTGCACAAACTAAACTACATCAACACATTTACTTTTTTTTATATTTTGTATATTTCAACATTAAAATTCATTTTATCAAATTATATTTCCTTGAAATTTTTACTATATCTTCTTTTTTATCATTTTATATTACATATTTTATTGAATATACAAAATAATAAATTCTTAGTTGAGTCGGCAAGATAAGATAGTAGGATCATGATTTCTTGGCTTGAAATATTCCCCTCTCCATTATTAATATTGTTGAATAGTATGAATCAAATATAAAACTAAAACTTTACACTTGACTTTGCATCACACAACTTGGTTAAGGTCATTGTATCAATCTATTTCATTTGATTCTATTATGAAAGACCCTCCAATCCATTTCAATCCTACCATCAAATCCACTAATGCCTACTCTCCAATCCATTTCAATCCTACCATCAACTCCACCAATGCCTACTCTCCAATATTGCTACTATTTGTTTTCCTTTGTGGTATCCTTTGTTTAAATGTGAGGAAACCGTTAATGAATATAGTCATCATGATAAAGGTCATATCGATCTAGAAAAGGTTCATTTTGACTATGGAGATTGAGAACATAGGTTGTTATTTTAATAAATTTATTTTGTAGTTTGTAGAGTAGTCAAATGTATGCAATCTTATATAATCTTTGTACAATTTGACCTTCTTCACATGTTCCCTATTGCTTGAGAGTTTTTATAAATCTTTATGGGAATGAGTTTTAATTTCCACTTTCTAAATTCTTGGGAAGAAGTTTTAATTTCTACTTTCTACATTCCATAATGCTAGTAATTTTTTCCCATTCCAAATACAATCTAAAGTTTAAGCCAAATAAAACAATAATTATTATTTTTGAAAGTTATAACTATGCAGTAGATATATGCATGCAAAAATAAGAAAAACCCATGTAAAAACATAAAAAATGGATACCAATGGCTAGGTAAATAGCTGAAGAGAAAGGCACCCAAAATCAACTTAGACATGATAACCTGTACAAAAATGATGAATTTATAGTCATATGAATCTATTTTCTAAGAGTGTGCGGCAAATAGGATGCAAATGAAAGACTTAGATTGCTAGTTTTAGCTTTACTTTAGGTTGACTCTTATAAAAACACAAGCACAAAAAATAGATAAATATAAAGGTTAAGGTAATATTTCCAAGAAAAATAGCACCTAAAAATAGCAACGTCAAATTTAGTGGATAGTTTACATAATTTTATTGAAAAAATACTATGAATTCAAGACCCAATTGTCAAAAAAGATTACAATAACTATAAATCATGTCAAAAAATCAAAATAAAAAAATAATTTCCACCAAGATGGTTAAAGTCATCTTAGGGAAAGATGAAGAAAATAAAACCCTATTTTCTAAACATGCCTAGAGCTCAAGATACTCAAAAAAATAAAAAATAAAAATGAAAATCAACATGACAGTTAGCACAAAGACAAAATATATTCATTATAATTACTCCTTATGAAAGGAATTCATTGATTGATAAAAGTAATATAAGGAGCCGCCTTTTTGTTCTAAGTTTCCCATAGAAATTTGGGGGTGGAGTGCTTGAAAAGAATATTCCCATGGCATTACCTATATCCTCTAAATACCCAACCTTGACATAGACATGGATTAATATTATTGCAAAGCAAGGACACTAAATATTATGTCTTTTTTAATTTGGGAAAATTCTAATCATAATAGGGGTTTAAGATTTTATATTTTAAAAGGTTTTCCTTTTATTTCTATTTTTCATCTCTATAGCTAGCTAAATTTTTGGCATACAACAAATTCACCGCTAGCAATTCACCAATGGAAAATTCATTGCCAACAATTCACCGCCATGACAATTCTCTGTACAAAAAATTAATTGCATGAATTTTTGGTGGTTAATTTTCCATGATGGTGAATTGTTGACGGTGAATTTTCCATCGGTGAATTGCTCGCGGTGAATTTTCCTAGAGCCTAATTTTTTATATACATGAAAATTGTTCTTATTATTTATTTCATTTTTAGCATATATGTCTATCAACACAAACTTTTTATTAAACATAACTTTTGAATGTATATTTTATTGCACTACTAAACAACATATTTTTGTTGTCATAATCATGAAGAGGAATTTACATTGCCCAAATCCTACAAAGCATGGTTTTAAGAAATTTAGTACAATGCTTTCACAAAATGACATAGAAGATGAAGATTGTATTCCATAGATGATGATCTCCTTGATTTTGTTCCAAGTACATAAAAAATCAATGAAAAAATCATCTCTAATTTTTGTCTGAATGAAAAATGACAAATGAAGAAGTATTTTCCTCTACTAAGGATATTCAATTTTAACATTATAATATATATATTATGTTTGAAGAAAATTTAATAACTAAACAATCAAATGGACAAGATAAATCACCTTTGGTTCATCTTGCATAAAAAGGTAGGACATGTTGGAGAACTGGAAATTATAATTCTTATTGAAGTAAAATACATTGAAATAGACACACAATCTAATTGTGGAACAATGAAGAAAGATTTAACATTTGTTGAAAAGTGAAGAATATTTTAATACTATTATTCTCATCATGGTGTTCTTTAAATTTAACAAATTAATGTTGATATTGATGGGAGCATGTTTTGCTAGATTAAAAAATAATAAGAGACTATGAGTCACATATTCCCTCTGGCCATGATATTTATTGGATCATGACAAGATAAGAGAGAGTTGAAAAGAAGCTTCCAAAAAAACTTCTAAATGAACTTATCAATGTAATGGAGGTCATTTTTTTGTAATAGTAGAGCTTTTGACCTTGGTTAGAAAATTATTGATATTTTAGACAACTATACATTTATTGGTAGATTTTATTCTCTAAATGAAAATGTTCCAATAGATGAGTTTGAAACACTAAATATGACATGTCAACGATCACTAAACACTAAGAATGAAATAGAAAAGAGTTACTCAAGTAAAAACAAAAAATCAACATAAAAAACAACTAGTATGAAAGACACCATTCTAGAAAACAACAAAATGGTTATTTTTACATTGTAAATTATTAATGAGTGTTGTGTGAAATACCATGAGAAAAGTATGCTTTAATTGAATGACTATTGAATAAGGAATAATTGAATGATGAAAATTTGGTTATATTGGAAGAGAAAAATGCTAATGTGCAAATGAACCTAGTTACCGCCTTAAATTCTATTGGATAGGTAATGCTGATAATATTTGAATCATTTTCAAATCAAAAACAAATTTTCTCAATGTTATTGTACTTAGCTAAGTTAAATTGTGTGGCTCACATTATGAATATTAAATAACTATGCTAATAACAATTTACATTTCGTATTTATTTTAGTATAACAGATATTTTTAAAATATGGATCTTTTTGGTTTTGATGTTTGTCTTTGTTAGACAAAGAGTTCAAATTCTACTTCTACATTATTGTTGACTATAGATATCCATTTTTTACATAAAAGTAATCACAACTTTTAATGGGGTTCTAACATCTAATCAAATGGAATTTAATTTTTAGTTGTCATCAACACACATTGTAGTAGAGTTTGCATTCAAAAAGATTAATAAAATTTAGCAAATTTTGGATTCTAAAGTGTGGCATCCAAATTTGGAAGTACTTCTGGAAAAATCATTCTTGCTTGTTGTATAGTGCATAATATGGTGTAAGCCTTTATGTAAGATGAAAGTGATACTCATATATATTTTTATTTAAAAATAGAATAAATATTCCAACCAATGAATTAACTTGTTTGATTACAACAATTTCTTGAGAATCATTAATGACATTTGTAAATAGTGATTTGAATATCGTAAACATGTAGAACCAAAAAACTAAAGAGCTTTTTAAAATACGCATTTACAACCAATAGATTTCCCCCCCTCAAGAATCTCAACTAGATTTCATGTATCACATTTTTCTAAAGCCTTTATTTCATCTTTCATGGATTCTAACCATGATGCATGCTCATCTAATGATAAAGCTTCCTTCATTGATCTAGATTCATTATCAATAAACAATAAAGAAAATGCATAATTATAATAAAAAAATTGTGCCTTTTAACTATAATATATTGTCTAATGGACATTCTAAGAAGTCTAACAAGAAGCTCCTAGTATTGCTTGAATTAAAGATAAAATTTGAACCCTCTCCTTCCTCATTTTTCTATCATGTTTCTAAAGTGTGTTTATGTATCTTCCTATAGATCACTCTTAATATAGATTTTCATGAGGTTGTTTAATGTTCGTAAATACTGTAACCCTAAAATAACATCCTTCAGATATACCATTTTCAATGCTACAAGATCTCAAGGCCTATATAACACTTAATGTTCTTGTTAAATATCTCATAAAAAAACACTTGTTAGCCCTAAAATTAGGCTTAGAATGTCTCTCTTTAGGAACGTGAAGAAATGCCTCACTACCCTAAACTATTAAGTGAGAAATTGATGGTGTCTAACCTATTCAAGCCTAATAGCATGGTGTTTTTTCAACTAGAGTAAAAGTCAGAAATTTTTTAACCAAAAAACAAGAAACAAATATAATTTCAACTCAAAAGTATTGTTCAAGCTTATCAATTCTTAACATGCTTCTAAATTTATCCATCATAGTCTTATTCATCTATTTTACTACTCTATTTTATTATGGAGTGTATGGAGCTTTTTTTTATCTAATAATCCCTGCATGCTTGTAATAATCATCAAAATATCTAAAGAAATACTCACCACATTATTTAATCTCAAAAAATTTACTTTTCTATCTTTTTTATTTCTCAAAAAGTATTTTAAAATATTTAAACATAGAAAATATAACATATTTTGCTTCAAAACTTAAATTCATGCATATTTAGAGAAATTGTCAATAAATGTAACATTCTAGCAATATTTACCAATATAAGGAACATCTATAGGACCAAATACATCACTATGAATTACTTATAAAATATGTTAGCTCATGTGCTATTAGGTTTAAATGAAACTCTATGTTATTTTTCAAACATAGTGTTTAAAGAATTCAAAGTTAGTAAAATAACTAGATAATCATTGGTCATCTTTTATTAATGATGTTTTGAAGGCCCTTCTCACCAATGTGACCCATTACACGGTGCTATATAGCTTATAAGAAATAAAGTTGTTAGTTACATTACAAAGTTACAAAAAGTGAATACTTCCAACCTAAATAGGGTGCCACACCAAGTGCCCCTAGCCAACACAAAATTCCCTTTGTTCAACCTACAACCACTATTCTCAAAAGTCACATGTATCTTTGAATTAGTGAGTTTAGATATATAAATTTATTTTATAGGTAAACTGTGGATATATAATATATTTGTAAGGGTTTTCAACCTTCCATCATTAGACATTAATTTTTCCTCCCCTTGACCCTCAATCTTTCAAGTGTTGTGTCTCCAAGGAAAACTTCCCCACCATCATTTATTATATATGTTGTAAACCAAGTTCCTTGTGAGGATTCATGCAATAGGATACACTTGAATCTATCAACCAAGAGTAATATAAAATCATTTTATAGAATTAATAAAAACTTCATTAGTTTCATCATCAAGGGATTTATCAATAAAAGAATCTTCATCTTTATTTTTTTTATTTTAGTATTCCTTTTTGAGATGCCTCTGATTGTTGTAGTTCTAAAATCTTAGTCTACTCTTATTAGATATCCTAGATCTATCCTTGGACTTGGATATGTCTGTGTCAAGTATGTGATCAAAAAGGTCAAGTGCAAACATATATGCCTTCTTACACTATGATATAAAAGACCATGATGCCCTTGTGGCAATAGAGTGCAGAGATCCTGATAAATGCAAACAATGATAACACGCACAAGAAATAAGAAAACATGCACTAAAAACCAGGATAGTGCCCCTAGTCAAGCTAAAAATCAATTGATTGATGATAATGAGGATAGAAATGTTAACAATAAGAACAATACATACCCCAAGGATTGTGTTGTTAATGATATGAATAATACATGGATTCATTGGATTAATAAATCAATGGATTTCAGTTGATTTGGATCAAAATGATGGATTGCTTTTAGGATGATGGGATAGATTGCAAAATTGGAATGCATGGATTAGGATTGATTATATTTGGATGGATTTATTGGAATCATGATAAATAGGATAATTAATATTGTAAAAGTTTCTTTCAAAGTTAATATGACCTAAGGTACTTTTTTCAATCTAAGTATTCATTAATTATTTATAAGAATAGAAAAAATTTAAGACGAATAGGTTATGTAGACACCTGAAAATTTCCTAAACATATCACACACCTTGATTCCACTTACTAACAACATTTTCTCTCATATTCACCTAATTCCTCAATTTGATTAAATAATATCCAATTGTTTCTAGTTAAATTCACTTTATTCTCCCATTAATCAAATAATTAAGGTTAATTCATCATTTTCTCCCCTTTTGATTAAATTATTTGAAATTATTTAATTGAAATACTAATAATCCCTCTTGATTTTAAAAATAATTCACAATTATTTAATTAAAGGTATTAATTCTTCCAATTTGCATAATTAAATGACTTTCCTAGATTGTTCACTAAAGATAAAAATGAACCCAAACCATATCCACCTTGGCAAAAAAGACAAAAAAAAAGCTAAAGAAGATAATTATTTTGTATACTTCTCTAACCAAGAGCTATGTTCCTTGGAGGGCCGCTAAAAATCTAACAACTTCTGAAATTTATTGTTACATGAGCACTGTACCTTGCATCTGTTATATCTCTTGTCTCTTTTGCAAAATTGTCCAGACTAGATTCTAGTTTAAATAAATCATCAATTGAAGTATTTAATAAAGCTAAACCTGGTTTTCCATCCATATATACGTACTTGAGGATAAAATAGGAATAATATCAGTAAACTCAGAATTTCATATATCAAGGGTCTTAATATTCCCAAGTCAATATGTTCAATAACCTGTGTAAGGTTCTTTGGGGCATTGCTATCAAATGAATTCATTTTTCTAACATCTTTGATAGATGTGGCCTTGAGGATCCAATTATTTAGTTTTCCCTGGAAATTGGCCTATTGCTACACATGCGTGATGTATGCCTTTTTAAAACTTTTATATGCCTTCCATAAACCTTAAATTTTATGAACAAAACATGAAATCCTATGAACAATTAAGTCATCAATTATAGATGTTTCCACTTTCTTTACCTCTTCTTTAGCAAACTTTTCATTTTATTGGCTTTACTTTAGTTGCTCCTTCAATTCCTTTATTTTGAGAGAAAGGGTATCTCTATCTTGAGTTGAAAAATTAGTTGATCATGATTGAGGAGTAGGTGGATAAGCAATTTGTGATTGATACATTTGAGCCACCACTTTATTATATTCCTCCTACAGTTTCAAATGCAATCCATGAAATTTATTGTACTTAACCTGTTGTTTCTTTGCAACTGCCTCATTGAACATGGCAATGTGTACCACTAGGGAAGATTCTTGAGGGGTTAAATTATCTAACAACCCTTTTACAATTACATTCCCAAACAGTTCTTGCATAGACTCTACCACTTGAGGTTTGTCAATGGTTGGGGCCATTGTCCATATTGCCAAGGTCTCCCACTTTGGACTGAAATTGGATCCAAATTACACCTTTTTAGCTTGCTCATCACATGTGAAAGCCTCTTCATTTTGATTCTGTATGGTATCTAAACCAAGGGCTAAAGAAATATCCCACCTTGGGAGTAAAAGCAATCCACTTTCCCTCACAAGCCTTCTTCCTTCCTTAGGAGTAATTTTACTCACATCAAAATCTATTTCTTTCAAAATTTGTTGGGTAACATAATATTTTGAGGGGTGTACCTCATTCTTAGCTTTATTTAATTTCTCCTAGAACTCATCCCTCATTCTCATCACAAAATATTTAAACTCTTTGGAGGTGATAAAACTATTATCACTCATTAATTAACTGTAGGCCAAAGCTCTAACATCATTTGCTATCACACTTGGATCATTTAGATCCAATACAAGTCTATTTACTGGTACCTTCCTATCATCTTTATCAACCTGAGGAGAAGGTTTGACACACCTCCTCATCACCTGGTATATTTTTCACAATATCTTCCTCTTTAGGTCCATTTTCTGCAATTTTCTTAGAATTTATTGAATAGTCCACCAAATGTTGCATGCCAATTGGTGCCCTAAGAGTTTCCTCGTGATACATTGCTATTGTGATAGCATAGCTTCTTGTTGAATTGGTTGTTCGACTTCTTTCTCACCAAGCCTCTCTTCTAAGGAGGGATTCTTTATGAATGAAAAGTTATCAAAATTGTCAAGAAATTTAATCATCCTTTTAAAAGGATCTAAAACATTAGAGAAAGCTCCCTTATAAGAAGGATTTGTCTTTTTCTTCTTCTCTTCTATTTTCCCAATCACAATCTATTGTTTCTTTCTCTCCTTTACTTGATCATCTATCAAGTAATTTTTGTTCACATCATTTGAAGCATTGAATTTGTGATAGTATGGTGATATTTTGGCCTCAAGCATGATCTTGTTGATATAATGTTCAGGATCATAATTTTTGGCAATATTAACCTTCATTCTGTATGTCTAAAAAAGGGGGGGTAAAACCTCTAGGCTCTCCTTAGCTATGATGTTGAAGTCAGAGAAGTGCATCCCACCACTTATATGAGATCCCTTTTTATTACTCTGAGTTAAAATTTATTGAATTCATTTAATTTCCACATGATCTCCATGAAGGGAATTCTATCAGATACATACTTGGGCAAAACAAGGGGTTGAAATGGGGTACCATAAATCCTAATAATTGTGCATTTTGTGTGTAAGTACCGGTCTCCCCAATTATGATCATTTTTTTTCTCAAGATCAAATTCCGAAGGTCTAAGGAATTTAATGACCTTATATGATAACATTTGTGTAGGTCGAAGGCCTAAATTTTGCAAAACATCTTGCACTAAAACATTTTCAAAAGTCAAATAATTTACATAGGGGCAATGGGAATCCCTTAAATATGTCCACATTTGGACAAGTAGTCTAGTACCATCCTCATCTATCATTCTTAATTTTATTGACTTGCCCCAAATTTTCATCCTACTGCACAAAATCACGTGATATAATAAAGAATACCACTTGAAATACAACCCAAACTTTGGGTCCTTCATATCCATTAAATTTTTGTGGATTCCTTCTGTAATGTATGAAGCAAAGTCAATTTTTTTGTTGAGGTCCCTATGTTGAATATCTACAGAAGGCATCATCATGTGCACTAGCATTTTAACCTTGTAATCTTCTCCCAATACTTGGTATAATTTAGAAAAGTATGTGTTTATGAAATAATCCTCAAAGATGTCAAAGTTGAAAGGATCTACTTCATTCTTAGCAAACTTAAATAATTTCCTATTTGGACCTCTTCTTCTATGTTGTGGCAACCACATCACTCTAAAGTTGTGTTTTTCCTTGAAAAATTCACTGTTCAAAGTTCAAAAATCAATACCTACATTGGCTACAATATTCAAGCTAAAATTATTCACAATTACTTGCCTAGATATCTCCAATAATGGAGCTCGCTTATCACTCCTAATTTAACCCTATTTTCAACATCATAGTTATCTACTAGGGCTTTGATAAATTCTATGCTAATAAACACATTTGGGACTACCAATTTACCCAAATCTTGAGTCCATAAGTTTGAGATGGATTTGCCTAACTTATTCCTTTTGTACCCATACTCAAACAAGCTCCAATCATGCTAAGGGATGATCATATCTCTAATTTGTCCAAATTTTTCACTTATTCTATTTGTTATAACCCCTATACCTTGAGCATGCTTCATTCTTTTTGTTGATCCAAGTAGTTTTTTCATTAAATCATCTTTAAGGAACCTCTTCACCCCTCTTAATGTTGTGTTAGAATCACTCATTGTGGAAGCTCTTAGACAACTAGGGTTTTCTAGAAATATTTCTTAATTATTCTATGGTTTCAATTCCTTCAAAATTTTATAATAGACAAATGAAAACCTTTTCTAAAAATCTTTTAAGATAACCACTAACAATTTTGAAAATTATAGGTTTACAAAAAATACTAAAACATCTTACCCATAAAATCACTTAGAAACCCTAATTTCATTTGCACAACTTTCTCTCAGAGCTCAAATTCTCATTTAGACTAAAAAATTCTTTGATTATAATGACATAGAAAAAAATCAAATTTCTATTACTTTAAAACAAAAGTGGTTGCATCTTAATTGCTAGAGTAATTGTTCACAAGGATGAAACTAGACGTCTGCAAGTAGTCATTTTCGATTTTGAATTTCAACCGTTGATCATGAAATGTCATGGTATGATGGTTAGCTAGGGTATTCTCAAAGTCTACCGCATAAGTGATTTGAAAATATTTTGATGAAAATGTGGTGTGAAGGCATTATGTGTTGAAATGAGAAATGGATGTGTGTCCCTTTACCTTGTAGCTACCAAAGTATCAGTGCATTGAAAGAAGAATATTTGATTTGAAAAATGTGTTGATAAGAACATCAATGAATATTTTCCAAGTGTCGATCTTCTATGAGATGCAAGGATAACACATTTTACCTTTGTGCTTAAAATTAGAAAATGTGGTACAAAGAACTTCATGTGCTATAACAAGTAAATGGCATGTGTCTAACATAGTTAAAGAAAGTCAACCCACAAAAATTTTCCTATACATTGTAGAAAAGAGAATACGATGTGAAGGAGTTCTATGTTAGAACCAGAAGGTGACACATGTCTATCTTTTTGTCGATTCTGCTTAGCATATTTTCCTTATGCGTCAGGCATTAGAAATTATTGTGTGAAAGGGATTTAGCACTGGACTGAGAAGGTGACAAGTGTGTCAAGTGAGGGCCACAAATAACCAAATCATTAAGTCATGAATTTAAACATGTGTTTATAAAGTACATTAGGATATAAAATTGATAAGTGGTAAAAGTGGGTCAGTTGGAAAATGAAACAAAAGCAATGAATAAACACTTAAGTGATTGGGATATCGGAGCCAACGGTCAACGAGAAAACATAAAAAAGTGCAAGGTGTTTTCAACTAGGGTTTAGAAATTTAAGGCTCTTTCAAAACCCTAATGTAGTGTTTTAAAACCCTAATAGATATGACCATTTAGCAAATTTTTAGAGGATTTGAAAATTTAGAGAGCCAATACTTTTACAAGTACTACTAGATTATGATTATTCAAAGACAATATAATTGATTGTGGATATCTAATAAGTAATAACATTAATTCTAATTACTTGTAATTTGAATAAACACTATTTACACAAAAAATAATTCTTTAATGTAAATGAATAATGAAGAATAACACAACCATTTATTTTATTACAAATGGATTACAATGTTACATAGTGTCACATCTTGTCTTCCCGCTCAACTAAAATATTAAATTAATAGAAAAATTAAAACATGCTTAAGGACTTTAAATAAATATTATAGAGATATAGAAAATTATATAGTTTATTATAGATATACAACAATATTGGAAGTATATTATATAGTCAATAATAGTTTTGTAAATAAATTAAATAAATAAAATACATAAGTAAAGAAATAAGTAAAGAAAATCATTTGTAAAAGTAAATGTTATTTTATTTAAATAGAGGAAATGGATTTACATGTGGCATGAGTAAAAGGAAAGGGGTAAAATTTATAAGTTATTCTAAAATAAAGATAGCATCATCAAAAAACTTGTATTTCTCTTGGCAACCAAACAGTTTGAGTTCGTTTGAAGGGAGCCTATCTATATGCTATGTTTACATGTTTTAATAAAAGGTGAACAACCACACTAGGGGAATATTATTGTGAACAATCATTCCTATAAAGGAGAGGAAGATTTCAGAACTTAGGAAAAAGAAAGACCTCTTACCTCATGTTCCCATGCGTTTGCTTAGCTTATTTTGACTAGTAGCCACTGCTCAACTAGTTATTTGTGGAGCTAATGGCCCCACGAATGTTTAATTTTTCTGCTTATTTGTGAGCAGCGAGCTTAAATTTTTTTTGTACAACAAAAAATTAGAAAAATAAAAATAAAAGCAAATATTAAAAAAGAGGGAAACAAATTTGTGGAGTCACGTGGACTTTTAGCAATATGCAGGCTTATTTCCAGCCCCCTCTCTTTCTCCACAGCTTATTTTCAATTCCTAAACAATAGCTGCTCCATTAAAATACGAAAAGATTTCAAATTATCCTTTTAAAAACAATAAAATTTATGCATGGGAACACTCTCGCTGCTTAAATTTAAGCAGAAAATGGAGTTAAGCAGTCGCATGGGGACATGAGGTTATTCTCATAAAAGATGCTCATTCCAGGGGAGGCAAGAATGGAGGCAGTTAAAATAAATTGCTTGTAACCGTTTTGATTGGGAAGAAGGTTAGTGTTCCCGGAGAATGGCTAGAAGAGGGGATGGATTACAAATTCCCAACAATGGAAGATATCAGACATTACGCTAGAGAATTAGAATTCGAAAGATGCTTGCAACTTTAAATGATCCTTTTACACGTTTCTTAGAGCCAAAAAAGTTCAACAATTTGTTGGTTTATTTTTTTCAACACTTTCATGTTTTTGTACTTTGTATTTCACTTCTTGCTTTTATTATATGTATATCAGTGCTAATAGAGGGGAAATTTATTAATCTTCTTGGATATTAAGGTAGTTATTGGACAATACGTATATTTTACTTGAACACTTAATATTAAGGTAGTTACTAGACAATACGTATATGTAACAAGCTTAGCATGCTTTGGAGAGGTAAAAATTTTGAATCATACATCCAGAATTAGTCACTAATAATATATCTATTAGTTTTCTTGTAAATAGTTATAAAATTACCGTTTTAAATATATCATGATGTTAATAATAGGTGAAGAAGTTATTCAAGGTGAACTTAGAAGTGACTAATTGTGTTCTCATATTCCTATCATATCTAGTAGTTAAGAGAAAATGTTTAATTGTATAATTGTGTAATCTTAATTTGCTTTAAAAGTTTGAAATCTCTAATGATGAGATAGGGAAGATTCCATGAAACAAATTGTCAGATGTAGGGAGTAAAGGTAAATTGTAATGTTTCCTTGATGATCAATTATCTTAAAGAATGATTATTAAATATGATTTTTTAGTGTTGCTAACACTAACTCACAAATTAGTTATTTGCATGTATCTTTACAATTGTATGTACAAGATTTTGGAATTCAATTTTATATATATAGAAAGGCAATCAATGTGTATATTTGAGCTAACATTGTGATGAAGATTTCATGATTCAAGAAGCAATCAAGTCAAGATCTATCACAATCAAGAAAGAGCTTAATGGTAGAATTTTGGTGAGTTGCAACATCATAATATGATCATTCTTCATTCATTTATCTTATTTTAGTTCATTTCAAGGTTTGAATACCAAAACGGGGTTTGATCAAGGCAAACCCCTATTCACTAACAATCTTTGTAGGTCTAGGTGGTTGACACATGGATGAGCAAACCTTTCTGATGTAAGCATCATTAGGCTGGTCAAATATGTTGTACCTGTAATTTATTTACTTTGAATAACAATGATTCTTATGTATATGATAAACTGCTTATCTAACCTTGTTTTGATATACCTTGATTCATTGATGCATGTTATTCCATTTGAATATAGTGATGAAATTAATTTAATCATTCCTCTTATTCCACACCTTTTTATAATAATTTTATTGTATTGAAATTATTTTGGCAATTAAGGGTTACAATTAGTAAGTGAAAGTTTTCGAACCTTTACACATAGAGTTTTAAAGATGAGTAGAGCATGCAAGCTCTTGTATAAATGACGCATGTCACTTTTACAACAAACATAATTGATACCAAGATGGATTCTATAGCCATGCTCTCTGTGAAACCACTTATCTCCATCAAAGATCCTTATCCTAGTTCAAAACTTGGCTCAAGAGCCAGGTGAACTAGATCTACTTATTTCCAATTCCACCCATTTTGAACTTGAAGGAAACTGGTTTGTTTTACTTTAAAACCACATAACTGGAGGTAGGAGAAATTAGAGTACCCCCAATAATACCATGACTTCATCTTATTCCTTATTAACCTCACAAAATGAAAAAAAACTTATCAAAATTCAGAAAATTGCACTCAAAACCATTTTATGGACTTAAGAATGATTTTAGTTGAAATCATCATCCCTATTTATGGTATCTACTCGTGTGAGGTATAATTTCTTTTTTTGGAGGCACCATCAACACATGGGAGAGCCACTGCAAATTTTATTTTGATTGACATCTAGGTTCATGCAGACTATACTTGAAAGTACCTCAAGCATTCAAAAGATGTGAAATTTATTGAAAATATTATTTCAATTGACACAATGACAACTAGGCCATTGGCTTCAAGTTCATGTAGAGTACCTCGTGCAATTTTTAATATCAATTTATCAACTCTATAAATTTTTCTCGCTTCGAATTAGAAGAGGATATTAATCTTCCACATGGCATCAGAGCACAAGAACACAACTTACAACAATAGAATAATTTCAATAGTGCAATCAACATCAAGATTAGAAAAATCTATATTTTTCTAAGGAAATTGAAATTAAGGATGGTCTATTAAGGAAAAACAAATTTTCATAAGATAAAATTTAAGAAATAGACCATTCTATTAGGTGCAAAAAATGACTTAAGTGTTTTAGTAACACGTGAATAAAAGGTCAAATGTCAATCTTTGTAAATTAAATGGCTCGAGGGTGATTCTATAGGTTTGATTTTGCAAGTCTAGTGCTCCAAAAAACTTATTCCAGAATGCAACTGCAATCATCCATCAAAAATGATGAAATGTTTTTCTACATTATTTTTAATTTTATGAGTATATTTTTGTACATTAATTTGAATATTCTGAGTATACATGGCAATTGGAATCGAAGCACAACTTGGAACAAAAGAATAATTTTAATTTATTTTCAAGGTTTTAATAATGAAAAACATCAATTTATTTTCAGGATATTAATGATACAAAATACTAATGTCTTTTTTAGGATTCTATACAAAATATTATTTATTTTCTACCTTAATAGTTTGTGTATATTATTGTTAAAAATATTTCAATTTTTGAAATATATTTTCTTGACAATTAAGACTAATATATATGTTAAAGAAGTGAACAAATGAAATAAAAATAAATAAAATATCTTTTCAATCTTTAATTTAATAAATTGCTACATTTAAACCAAGCTTCACATTCTTTTTTTTTGAACGCTTAAGGTAGCAAAGCCACTATATATATATATATATTAACTATTAAAAGACAAATATAAATTTTGAATTACAAAATTTTTATTAGCAAATCCCACATGAGTTAGCATTAGCAGAGGAGACTAGCAACTAAGGATCATGATGGTCCATGGAGTCCCTCAACTAGGTATTTGAGTAGGAGGTGAATTGAATTGAACAAAGTAAGAGAAGAGATGAAAAGGGCATCACCCAAATCCTTCCTCCAAAACTCCACACTCAACAGTGATTCATTTATCGTATCACATACCAGACCATACCTCATAACAACCAGAGCAAGAGCTTGCACTGTAGAAGAAGCCAATTCAAATTTGGGAAAGATTCCACCAAGGCTAACCCAAATTCAAAATTATAATGCTCAAGGCCCAACTCCAACAAAGAAAGAGAGTAAATGAAAGGTTGAAAATAATATATTACCATCATCTTCACCAACTCTTTATCCATCAAAATGTCCATGCAATTAGATAAGAAAGCAAAAGATACCTCAAAAAATAGAGCTTGGGGTTTAATTTGAAGGAATTCCCTACCTAGAATTATTTTGATAGCCTCAACAAACACTCAAGGAATTGACTCCCCTACCCAACTTTTCTCAATCGTATTCATTGTTGCTTCCTTTCTCCCAAAAAAATTTGGGTAGCATGACATGCCATGAAGACTCCATAATATCACAATGAATAGAGAAGAGAGAATTAGAAAGAAAATATGTTATAAACGATACAAAGAACATTAAGTTGGTGAAGTATATATAGAATGAAGACATCAATACTCAACAATTTAGCATTTAATTCACCACAAGGTACACATGTTGATGTGAAATAGTATTATTTTGCAAAAACCAAGTCATGAATTTAAGTGGTTTAATAATACACATGAGTTAAAGGTGAAACATCAATCTTTATAAATCTAACAGCTCTAGGGTGATTTAGGAGGTTTGAGTTCACAAGTCTAACGCTCCAGACATTTCATTCTAGAATGCAATTGCAACTTTCCATCAAACATTTATCAAATAGTGAAATATTTTTACACATTAATTTTAATTTTTTGAGTATATTAACATTATATTAACTTCTGAAATAATATAACTCGTTAAATATTTCTTGTCAGTTATAATTCAAGATGAAATGCACATCTGAGTTATGGTTCTTTTCTAAGAATTGAAATGAAATTATTGCAATTTCTAAATGAGAAATTTGATTTCGTCATAAAATAATTGAATTTAGGCATAGGCATCTGGCTTCTTCCAGAGTACTTCAAAGCATTGAAAATATACGAGAATTAAATGGCTTGTTGTACCTTAATCATTATCAATATTGAATCACAATAAAATTCCCACACTTGTGATTAGAACTTATAAATTCACTAAGTAACATAAACATTATAATTTAACATTTGATATTTTCACCACCCACACTATGATTTTTATTCACATACAAGTTTAATTTGCCACTATAGTGTAGGAAATTGTATGCCTTTCTAATTTCACACTATGTTTGCATCCCCTTAATTAATTGGACTCAATTAAGCCTCTAATTGACCAAATTATGCATTCCAAAGATTTTTATTCCCATTTTCATAAAGGGAAACCTATATTAAACAATTGCTAACATTAATTAAAACACCTTGGAAATTGAGTGTCCTGGACTTAGGTCCTAAGACCCATTCGCCCAAGGGTGAATGGGTCCCCTTTAAGTTCCAAGACCCATTCTTAAATATGTTTTTGGAAAAATTTTAAAGATTCAAATTCAAGTTTCAAATGTCGGCTTTTAAAATTCAATTTTTGGGAAATTAGATAAACACCTATAAATACATAGTCTTTTTATCAATTCAAAACATGTAGCATTAAGGAAACTTCACAAGAGAAAATATTATTGCCGAGAGAATTCATGAGCAACATTATCAGTCATCTACAAAAACAATCAAAATCATATCATCATGTCAAAGTTCATGTGTGTTCATGTCATGTTTTGGAGCTAACATTACAATGTAGGTTTTAGGCATTCAAGCATCAAATCAATCAATCAATCAAGTCAACTCATGCAAGATCCAAGCCTAAGAGTGATGGGTTTTACTTTTGTCCTCAAACACCCATTCACCCAAAACAAACATTTTTGCTTCTTTCTTTGCATGTGTATATTTATAAGTGAAGAAGGACTGGAAGTTTATCAAGGGGGAAATTTTGCAAAGTTACATTTGTTGCATTCATTGTTATCAAGACACAAAAACTCACCTATAGATTTTATTTTCAACTTTTCGACAATCAAACCTGGAGAAATCAAAAGCTTAGATTCAGGATTAGAGGACTGCAAAAAGTATTTTTGGACCCCTATACTAGGACCCATCCACCCTAGGGCGAACTAGTCTTGATATAGGCCCTGAAAACCACTTTTTATCATAGGTGTACACTAGTCTTCCCTTCTTAGATCTACTTGAAAATTTTCATTTTCGTCTTTGTTATCATAGAATTATGTATTTCAAGTGTTAGGTCATATAATATTTAGTTAATGCACTTTAAACCATTCCAAAACATTGTAAATCAATCATGTTTGTCACAAGAAAGCAGAGACCCAAGAGACCCAAAAGAGGGTTGACTCACCTCAAGGTTGGAAGTCAATTGATCCTATCCGTTAGTGATCTCCTCTCTTTCAAATGAAATTAGGTATAGGGGTGTTTGAATCCTAGGCCATTTCATCATTATACATTGGTTGAATTTATTCCCCCTTTTCTTTTTATTTCATTTTGGTGAACCCAAAATTCTTAAACTATTAACTTTCTGAAATTGGAAGACCTTAAAACCCTAGGTTTAGATTTGCATTATATTAGTTTGTATTTCTTAGTTAGGGTTTCATCTTTGCATTCTAAAAAGACATAAAAACTCAAAAAAATTGCATCCAATATTGCATCATAGGTTGCATTAGTGTTTGTTTCAATCATATTTAGATCATATCTATATTCATATTAAATTCATTAAGTGGTTAAAATTTTAAATTATTCATTGCATGTATATTGCATCTTTAATTTTAGCTCAAGAACAAGTGAAAAATTGGATAGTTTTGTTTAAAATTTGCATCAAATCATTATTTTCATAATTTTGCATATTACAATTAGTCAAATATTGCATTTTACATTTGAAAATTGCATTCAAAAAGTTGTCATTTTATTCATACATTGTCATTAAAATTGCATTTCCATTTCATCTAAAAATATAGAAAAACTATCATTGTTTAACCTATTTGCAAATGGAAAAAGAAACTTAAAAAAACAACATAAAACTTCAAATTTTTACTTTTCAGAACCCTACCCAAGGACCCATTCACCCTAGGGTGAACCTGTCCTTGTATAGGTGTCTCAAATAACTTTTGCACAGTCTTTTGTCTCTGTATTATTAGTCTGTTCTAGCTTGCAAAAGTTTGTTTTGAAATTCTAAAAACTTGTTATATTGCATGTGCAAGAAAAGTGTCATTTTCTTGATTTGTTGCAAATTTGAAAAAATATTGTTGCATTTCAATATTGAAAATCATTAGATTTGTGGGATATTTTTTTTCATTTCTAAAGCATTGCATAAGTTGGATAGACTAGTTTTCATTATTGCACAAATTCAAAACTCTAGATGTGATCATGTTTCCTTTTCAAAGATGTGGTTTTGATATGGTTAAGCATGGATTGCATAAGTACAATATCCCTGCTTATGAGTACAATCTAGGACAAATAAATGAGATCATTAACAAACATGTTAGCCATCCTCCCAATATCTTTCCTAGTTATGAGAATAACTTAGTGCAAGAGAACAAAATCATTGACATATTTCTTAATATCGCATTGCCTATCCTTCACTCAACCCCTAATATCTCTCCCATTTATGAGGATGATTTAATACAAGAGGATGCAATCATAAAAAATCATGAAAATTATAGTTTTTCTTCTCTCAATACCTCTCCTACTTGCGATGAAGGTATTTTGGTATTAAAAGATCCAATTATTGAACGTCATGAGAATCTTGTTTGTCCCTCTCCCCCTACTTCTCCCACTTTAGAGGATATTATGGAACAGGAGGATGAGATCATCAACATATTCCTTAACATCACTTTTCCTAGTCTCCATTCATCTCCCACTTGTGAGAATGTTTTAGTGAAAGAGTGTAATTGTTGACAATCATGACAATCAAAATTGTCCTCCCGATATCTCTCTTGCTTGTGATGAAGATGTCTTGGTGTTAGAAGATTCAACCATTGAATATCATGTGAATATTATTTACCTCTCTCCTAAAACCTCTCCTAATAGGGAAGATATTATGGTGCAAGAGGACAATATCCTTGATACTAAGATGACTTGCTTAGATGAAGATGCTAAGGTCATTGTTGATCCCCCCTCAAAAAATTGTCAACAAGAAGTCACATCTATTGAAGTTATGAATGCAAAAGTGTCTATTAGATCTCCCTTGATTATAGGACATCCAAAAAATCATTTGGGACTTGCTAAGAGTCCTCTAATTATTGGACCTCCTAAGAGTCCTCTAATTATTCAACCTCCCAAGTCATCTCCTAAGCCACTTCTTCTCATAGGACCACCTCAACGCCAACCAAAACCTCTAGGACATATCTTAAATTTTGCAAGGTGACTCACTTTTATTTCATTACTATGTATGGTGGGGTCCTTGGCCTTTGCAGACTATCTTTTCAAATGTACTACATATCCCATCAAATCTCTAGGAATGTGTGTAATGTGATGTTCATCGCCGACTTATTTGATATTTTCAATTTAATCAACTTTATGATAAGCATATAAGATCTTATGAGATGTACTTAAAAATTTGAAATATTTTCCCCATGGCTAAAATGCCTAGGGAAATGTGTAATTTTAATGGGACCTTTGACACGACGGGTATTAATTATCCAAATTTAATTATCATGGCTTATTGCCTTAGCTTATGGTTCTTAAGGGATGATTATGGCCCTATGAAGTTGGCGTCATTGGGAATGACTACTAAAGCATGTAAATGTATAATTGACTTTTATTATGCCTTACTGTTCTAAATGGCAGAGTAATGATGGTTTAAAAAAGGGTAAACTTATCGGAGTCCAGTCCATTTTTTGGCTAACTTTGTTTCTCTGGGCCAGTTCCTGTGTGTTGTGGGTCGAGATGGTTGGTGATAGGGTGCGGACCGAGCTAGACAACTATGAGGAGTTTCGCAAGGACCCCATAGCTTGGAATATATATATGGAGGGAGGTTTGGTGCCACCATTAGAGAGTCTTGTGGGCCATGATTAAATTTTTTTGGCCCAGTTTGTTGGTTCGTGGAAGGATAGGCGGGTCACCATGGGTGGCATTTCGTTTGAGGTGGATAAGGAAGTGATTGGTAAGGTGACATGCCTCTCCTATTATGGAAAGAAATATAAAAAACACACCAAAATGAAAGACCTAGAGAGTCTCAACACCTTCTTCAAGGACAGTGAGAAGCCGGTTAAAAAGCAGTTGGGTTTTGACTGTGAAGCGTTGCCAAAACCCTGGGACAAGTTGTGTCTTGCTCTTATGAAATATGTTACTTTAGAAGGTAGATACAAGGTGTTTTACTTTTACCATTTTCCACTGTTAAATCACCTATGGCACAAAATGATTCTCATATTTCCTTTCTTTCAGCTGACTTCCTTGGAAAGTTCGATCAAATATTCCTATGATGTTGTCGTTCTCAATCCTGATATTTCGCCTCCCCTATTGCTGCATCAAGACCTAATCCTTAGGCTCTATCACTTTTGTATACACCTAAAATCAGTCAAGAAATTTAATTAATTAAATACTAATTATTTAATTAATATTTCAACTACTTATAAATAAATTCTCAATTTATTTATATAGTTCATATCTTCTAATTCTCCAAATCTAAAATCACATTTCTCTAATTTAATTAAAAAAAAAAATTGTAGTTTGTTTTATTTAATTAATTTTCACTAATCCCAAATTTGGAATTCAAGCACATGTCTACAACTTTTCATGCCACCTCATCGAGGTCACATGAAATAAAATAATTCTAATTTTTAAATTAGAATTATCTTCAACAAATTTTCAAACACATGGTTTATTCCTCACACACTTCTTCAACAAACTTTCAAACACATGGTCTTTTTCTCACACACTTTATTCCTCCGTCCATTTGGCATGTTGTCTTTTGTCAAGGGAACATTCTTCTTGATTCTCTCCATCTCCACTATTCATCCCTCTTGTTTAATCTGGACCATCAATCACTGCCACATCACAAGATGCTTGGAAAAGCCTATAAATACAACCCTTTGCTATAGTATTTCACATCCCACATTTGAGTAGAGTTATCATGCAGGAATAGCTTTGGAGCTTTGGAGCATTTGGAGTTTAGAGTTAGCATTGTTTACAATTTTAACAAGTTTGCATTGTAGCATCATGTTAACTTAGAATCATGTCTTGCTTTATAGTTGAATTTTAGTTCATCATATCAATGGTCATTTGAGCATATGCAGACTCATTTTAGCTTCCTATTATAGAATTTGCATCATATAAGTTAGCAACATTATCCATATTTGTCAATATCTCCATTATCATAGCATCATAGCTTTTATCACATAGTTTCATGTAGGAACGTAGTTTTCTTGCATTTTGAATAGCATCTCATTTCTCAAGTTGTCATTTTAACAACCATAGTGCATATACAAAATCTGAGAGCTAATATGGTTTAAAAAATCCTTGAGAATAGAGAACAATGGAACATTTTTTAGGAATTTAATCTTGTTTCAATTTGATTTAGTTTTATTGATTAAATCTCTAATATGAGTGAAACCACAAGTGGTTTACAATTGAGAAGAGGAAGGAAAATCAACTTTTTAAAAATTTCAATAGGAAGGATGGTTTGACCGAACCACTCTATGGGTTCGGTCGAACCATTTAAAGGTCAACAAAGAAATAGTATTTTAAATGGGTTCAATTGAACCCATGTTCGATTGAACCATGTTGAATTAGGGCACATTTATAAATCAAACCCTATCACTTTCAAACAAAAAAAATGGCGAACTATTAGACCTGGAGCTCGTGCACAGCGAGCAGCGAACATGATTGACAGGGAACGGTGAAAACGTGGTTGTCTCATAATTCTTTGGTATCCATGGTTATGGTATATTATTTGGTACATGGATTTTTGGGTTGGCATTTTACTAATGCTCTTCTTGACACTTGAGTATGGTATTTCATTTGGCATCATTGGTATAAATATATACACTCATCAATTGGTTTTTATCATTGCTTATCTTCATGGCCAGATTAGTTTGGTGCATATGTTAACATGCTATACATATATCTTCACAAGATTTATTCCATTATACATGAGGTGGAGATGTTTGTATTGATACACACTCAGTATTGTATCCTTGAGTTGGATACTATAGCTTCATAACCAATGGTATTGCTTAGACTTTTCATATCATTTCTTAAAAAGAGTATTTTGTCACTCTTGGGCCTTCACATGTTATATGGTTTCACATTTTATATTCATTTATATCTTGGCATATGGTTTACTTGTGATATAAGTTGGTCAGCATTAAGACATTTTTATTTTTTTTAAAGTGCATTAGCACTTATGGCCGACAATATACACTATGGTTATCACTTTTAAAGTGATTGGCAAGGTGGCATTTCCTTGGTTTTTGATTGAAGGTTGATCATGTTTCGGGCTTATTCATTCCACAACAATCAATACATATTTTTTGGATTGTCGGCATATATACTTGGTTTCCTTACTTGGCAGGGTATGTGCAGGATCATGATGGGCCAAAAAGTGGCGATATGATGGGTATTTGTAGGGTATGTGGCTGACTTTTACCCAAAATTAATGAAGCGAAAAGGGTTTTTAAAGGAGATTCTAGCTTTCCACCAATATAAATTATGTTTTACTTTGAATTTAATAAATAATTATTATTCATTTTCTATTTGAATTACGACTAAAGTCATGATTGATAGGCTGATTGAAAAAACATCTATAGCTTTCAAAGCGGTATCACATTTTTTGAATCCAAAATATCATACATTCTATGCTTCATATACTATAGGATTAAAAAATTGAATTTCATGAAGTTTTGACCAAGTTAAGGTGGTTAGACGTACGAGTTTTTATATTTTTTAAAATTTGTAATAAAAAAATCATAATTAATTATTTACTTGGAAAAAAATTATAAAAAAATATGCATCACATCGGGACATGAGTCCTCTACTTATATCTAAAATATTATAAAAAAATATTATCATTTTATTATGGTTAGGGTGGTCAGACAAACATCTACTTATTTTTTCCCTGAAATTTAAGTACTATTGCATTGAAATTTCAAAATTTCACCAATTAGATTTTATTTTTAAAAAAATAAACCTAGTAGTTTAGAAACTACATTCAATTTGCTACAAATTCTATTCTTACATATTTTTGAAATAATATAGATAACTTATTCAAATTTTTACGTCAACTTGCCTAACTCTGATTTTTTCTGAATTTTTTGCCACTTAAGGGCTTGTTTTTTTCATGATGATCTTGCACATACCCAGCAGCGACAATATTATTGTTGTAAAATGAGTATGTTGATACAAGTTTTGACTTGGACAACACGCGTGGATTATGATTTGGCACTCATTTAATATTTCATTGTGTCGGTGACATGGATTTCAAAATGAATGTAATATGATTTTAGGATTTCAAATTTCATTCATTTTGGTTTGGAATTTCGATGAAGAAAGAAATAGGGTAAAAAAAAGTTTAAACCCTAGTGCCGCCATGCTGGAATTACAGTTGCAGGTTGAGCATGTTAGCTGTGGTATTCCGACTTGGTTTTCAGTTATGATGGTCTTTGATGGATGGTAAGATAGTTGGTGGTCTTCGCTTGAGCTAGAAGCGGTAGTTTGGGCATTTTTTCATGAAGAACTTCAAGGATTTTGTTTGCAAGTTAAATTCACCATGACAGAGGTAATATCTATGCATTATTTTGATTTTTCAAAGGTAAATCTGGTAAATGAGAAGTAAAAGAGGAAAAGAAAACCTAGTTTCAGTTTCAAACAAATTTCTAAACTAATCTGAAACTACTTTGAACCCGAGTGTAAACTCCAGGGTTTCTTCTCACAATGGTATTTTCATCTTCATATCATCGATTTTTGCTTAAAAATCTTTGATTGATATCATGATCAAATATTGTTCTTACCAGTTTATAAACTCTGGTTATTGAATACGAGTTTTTTTGACAAAGATGAATAATTGTTTTACAAACATTGTATATATATATATATATATATATATATATATATATATATATATATATATATATATATATATATATCTTTTCAAAAAAAAAACACTTGAAAAGTGTGTGATGTGAAGAGAAGAAAAAGTCTGGAGAGAATATTATTGTGAAATCATACTATAAAGAGGAAAAGTGGGCTCATATTATTTTTCATCTTTGATTGCATTACATAGATTATTTTTGAATTGGGCATTATTGCAAAATCATTTTGTATCTTATTGTAATTTTATGACTGCAAAGAATGATTACAGTTTTAAGGTTCTGATGGGTTGCAATATCTTGAATGTTTGATGAAGTTGGTGCTTTAGAAAGATTATGGGAGTTGGTGCTCCACATTGCTACAGAGTTGGTGCTCTTTGATTAATAAAAGGGAAATTTTAGCGAGTGGTTTTTTATACTCCAAGAGGGTTTTTCCACTCAGGAAATCTTTGTGTTATGTGATGTTATTTGTCTCTCATTTTATTTCATTTTAATGTGCTCATTCAGTCAATGCTCTGATACTTTTAGTGTGCTCGAAAGGTTCATATTTCAAAAGTTTGTCATGCAAAGTTACAATTGTTCAAATCTATTTTTAAAAATCCTTTTGTTAAGAAAATTAAAAGTGCATTGGGAAAAGTTGTAGTTCTATTTCAAAAGCACATACAAGATTGTTCACACACTAATTGAACAATATCATATGATGCTTTTAACATGAGTTGTAAATGTTAATCAAGTTTCATGTCAATCTGATTTAAAGTGTTAATGTACACTTGCATAAACAAGTTTGCCACATTGAGTTTAAATTAGTAAAAAGTTATGTTGTGCTTTCAGAGTCAAAAGTTAAAAATTATATCACTCTGATTCACCCCCCCCCCTCTCAGAGTGAATCCACTTCCAACACTTTGGTGACAATTTATTTGCTTACAAGTGTTCATTGGGATCTGTGAGGTTGGATTTATCAACTTCTACATGGTATCAAAGCTTTAGATCTGCAAGCTTCTTATTCTATTTTTTGTTAGATCTTTCCTTGAAGTGGTTTTCCAGTGCATCCAAGGTCAAATCAAACCTCTCCATTGAATCCAGGGCTGCCGGAATAGTCAATATTGACCTTTGTTTTGTCAAATTTGGCTTTCATTTGTCAAATCTGTGAGGGTTTGAAGAAAGGGATTTTTTGCCAAATCCAAGGGGTGCCTGATTTTTCAGAGCATTTTGATCCCAAACGAACCTCACCATTGCGCTTAGAAGGCCCGAAAACCCCTATTTCCATATATAATTTATCAATTTTGGAGCAGGTCACCCCAGGGCAAAAAAAAATTACCTAGTAGGGGTCGTACGACCTACACGCATCACGAGGTAAAAATTTTGTCAATTTTTTTATTTTTTTATTTATTTTTTCTGCAAATAAATTTCACAGTTTTTAATTGTAACAATTTTTTTTTTTTAAAGCTTTACAAAAGTTTTTTTGTTTAAAAAAAAAAAATCAAAGGGGAGGTACCCCTGCATAGGTATTGCGCAGGTGCGTACCTGGATAGGGTACTGTGTAGGTATGGACCTGCACAGCTTTGTGCAGAGGTACCTGCACCCATGTGGGGGTGGCCCACGTGCTCCCCACCATAATTTTTTTTTAATTATTTTTATTAAAAAAATTTGAATTGTATTTTTTTTTTATTGTTTTAAAAAAAACATTTTTTTTGAAATAAGTCCAATTGTGCAAATGCGTCGATGGCCATTTGGCCATCAAATTTAGGCTCAATTTTTTTCTGTGATGGTCATATGGCCGTCAAATTTAATGCCAAAGACTGTGTTTTTTGCACTTTGGGAGTTATTTTCTTCCAGAGCCCATAATTTTTTCCCACAATGTCAAAATCGGGCAAACAAGATATCATTAAAAAGAGGATTCAAAGTACTTTCCAGTGGTGCAGGTATTTTTTGGAGATTTTTTCTCAAGTCCTTGTTATTTCCAGTCAAAGTCAGATCTTCTTTTCTAAAGTTGTCTTTAGTGTTTTTAACATAACTTTTGCATACAATGTCGAAAATGGGAAAATGAGATAGAGTCGGAAAGCTGTTTCTAAGATCTTTGCAGTGGTGCAAGTGGTTTCTAGATTTTATTTTTGGTTTTTTCCATAAATCATTATTCTCATTTTTTGTCCTTTTTTGGACCTTATGAGCTCACATTGCATGTATTTATCATTTGTAAACACACTGAAATAAAGTGCCTCAACTTTGTATGTGTAGTATTGAGATTCTTGCACATCACTTTGTGCCTTGTTGTACTCACACTATGATATAAAGTGCCATGAGGGTTGATGTTTTCCTTTGTTTTACCTTCATACCTTTCTCATGCGTGTGTGACTTTTGTTTTCACATCCTTTATATCTGCTTGTACTTTCCTGTATGCACATTCATATGTTTTTGGTTCTTTATCATGCATTACATTTCAACATTCAGTTTCAGTGTACCTTTCATTCCTCTACCTTGTCAACATTATGGGGGGTTTCTACTGTTGGTGCTAATGCTTCTTTGGTTTTGTGTTGGAGTGAGCTATGTATATAGTATTTGTTCCTATGTACTAGGCGGATGCAGTGGCTAGTTACCCATGCATTTCAGTGAGATGAAGCACTTACCATATGGACACTCTTGCATTCCTATTTCTGGAGGTGGTCTTCCATTTTCACTTGATCATTTCTTCAGACTATTGGTACTTGTGCCATCTGTATCTTTGAGCTCCAATTTTTTTTCCTTGGTTTTCCATCGGTTTCAAGTAGTGTCATTGAGGGCACTCATGTGCAGACTCTTATCTTTTTAATCCCGATCATCATTTGTTTCAGAGAGGTTTTTTCTTTCAGCATTTTAGCAGTCATTTGATGACAATTTTTATAGCTTCTTAATGCTTCAGTGATGCTTTCCATGTTCATCCTTTGTTCCTATCTTTTGGGACAATTTCTTCTTGATTGGAGGCTTCTTCATCCTTCACTCTTGTCTAGAGGCTTCTTAGTCCTTCACTTGTATTTCTCTCTTTTGGAGAGGAGTTTTTCCCATGAGGTTTTCTCCTTTTCTCCTATTGTGAGAAATCTTTTACATTTGTACATGGGTACCTCATCTAGCCTTGTTTTCCAGGACCCATCTTTGCTTTCATGCATTTTTGTCCTTAGTTTCTTAGCTTCTCCCTAAGTTCATCTTAAGGCAGAGAGTTAGAGTAATAGGTTGTTTACTTAATGAATTTAAAATCATGTTGATTAATTAATTAAGTCACCTTTACTTTATTTCACTTAAGTTAAAGTTAAGAATCTTTATTTTGCATTATTAAATTAGTCATGTTGTCTCATTCATTATGATCTTGACACTTGTCACATGCTAATTTAATCCTCTTCCTAGGGTTTTCATTTTAGGGTTTTGATCTCTTTTCTTAAGGATTGATCTCTTTGTAATTATTCACTTCTTTGGTAATGCTTTCTTGCTTCATGTTTGCAGAGCACAATTCTTGTGTGTCTTGATCTCCTTTGGTGACAGGTTATTTGCTTGTAGGTGTTCATTGGGATATGTGAGGTTGGATTTATCAACTTCTACATCTTTATGGTTTGGGAAGTTGCAAGTTGTGACCATATTGTGAGTCATCTAATTCCCTTGTGTAGCCAAGAGTGACCTATGTGTGAGTTGAGGTAGATTCCCTTATTTGCGTGTCTTATGTGGATCAATTACAAAAACTTGAATTTAGAATTTGAGCAAATACTCCTCAATTGATATTTTATCCACAACATCTCCATGCTAGGGGGGTACTTAGATAACATGGTACTCCCATATGAACTTGACAATGGTATTATTGTTGGGAATTCACTATTTTACCCCCTTGGTCTTAAAGTAGGAGTTTGTGTCTTAAAACATCCTTCTAATGTGAATAGCTTGGTAAAAAATTTCTTGATTTATTTAATTAAAATACTTTCAGTGTAATATTGATTTTTACTCATTTTAACATGTAGGCTATTCTAGGACTATGGTTTGTCATGTCCTAGTTATATTTAAATTTTGGAATTTAGCAATGGGAATGCTTATAAATGTAATCTAGGGCTTTTGGATATGCATGAGATATAAAAGTAATTCCAAGTAATTAAAGAACAAAATTATATTTTGATAGATTTTGAATATTGCATAGATACATACCTACTACCTATTCAATCCGATTTGTAAAAATAATTTTCCAATTAAATATACTTAATGTTATTTGAGAATTTATAATTTTATCAAAAAATTCACTCCCTGATGTATCTTATATCTTTTCCATGTATTTCCAACTCTACATACTTTCATGTTTGTATACATTTTTTCTACAATCTTACCAACAAAATTCCATCTACATTTATGCTTGCCATTTGATAACATTTTTATTTGAATCTTTAAGGCTTATTAGCAAGTCTAATTTTCGTTTATATGTCTATAAATCATGAAATTCTATGTGATTACTTTATGTTGAGGTATTTTTTCATGTAATTCATGCCCTTCATGCTCTTTTTTTGCATACATACCCTTGTGATTTATTTTATTTCAACTGGGAATGTTGTTGGTCATCATTATTGTTGTCCCATCACTCTTTTGGAATCCTCTTATTATTCTCTAATGCTCTTTCAGACACCACTGGTTAGAGTTTTATCAATTATTTGTGTTCATATAATTTTTAACTATGTTGGGGATGCCATGTTTTCCATTGAAGTATTTTGTCACACATTCATTGGTGTGTTGAATGTTTCCACTATTTACATTATTTCCTTGATGCATTATGGCAAATAATTATGTTTCCTTTGTTTGACTTCCTAGGAATTTCATTGAACATTTCACATGCTTGCATAAGTTTCTTTGTATTTTAAAAAAACATTCTTAAAACAATTCACACAATAGTTAACTTCTCAAGTTGGATTATTCTCTTTTGTTGCATTGATATTTTAGGCATTTGGTCAAACGATTTCCACATCCAATACATTATTTGCATGTTTCAACATGTTTCCTCATTTAAGCCTTAATCAATTAAAAATGCCTATTTTTCTACATCAAATTACTCCACGATAGTGAATTTCTTAAATCATTTTTGGGTTTTGTTGTCTTTTATGTTAGCTTTCCAAATATTTTGAAACACTAAATTTTATTGAGAAACACGAAATGTGACCAATGTAATAGTTTTATATCACACTATCTTATGTATTTTATTAAAAAAATCCTTAAGCCATTTTGTTGAAAAGTTAGCATGCACTTGCATTATTCCACAATTGCATTTTAAATACTAACATTTCAAATTACAATTCACAAAACTAGATTACCTTATATGAAATTATATTAAATATTTTTTACAAAATAGATGTTGTATACATAATTAAATTGATTTTGATATAACATCAAACTAAATGGTGTTTTACTCTCTCCCTTATTTTACTTATATCCATGATCAATAACTTAATTTAATATAACATCAAACTATGTCCCTTCTAATTTTAGATTATTATCAAATCAATAAATGAATAGTGTGAATAAATCACATTTTATTTTGGATATTAGTATCATGTTCTCATGCTCATTAACCTGCTAGGATAAATGAATGATAATTCATTTCTAATGGTGTTTATTATTGAAGTGAGAGCTAGGCTCCTTGAATGCTAAAATAGGTAACCCTTCTCCTTTCATATGGTGACGCTTCTATGATAAAAATTGATAGAGAAACTACTTAGGTAGGACTATGAATTTTCCCTATTTTCATTATGCCGCCTTTAAATGATAAAAGCTTGAATAGACCTTACAATTATAGATTACTAATCTCTTCCTTATACTATTATAAATTATGATAAATGATGTTATGAGTGAATGAACACAAATAAAGATTAATGGTTGAATGATGCTTGCACCTTATTTTATAAAGGATTAGGCCTCCATCCTTGCTAGTGTTATCCTATTAAAGTGATAAAAGGGTAATTGTGATTGAGAAAACTCTACCTTTTTTCATAGAAGGTAGAAGAACTTGGGGTAAATGAAAAGTACTTTGTTAAGAATACCATGTGTGTGATACTCTCTTTTACCCTTGCTTGAAAGATATTTGAATTATGTTTTGACATAATGAAGTAATGAATTTTTGAAAGGGACCTTGTGAAGGTATGATTGCAATATCATATTTATGTTAAGTTGAAGAAGGTTATGGTTATATCAATAGAAATCTAATTCATATCATTTCCCTATTTAATGAACTAAATGATATATATTTTGATATATTCTTCCACTATCATGTGTTTTATAGCATTGTAAAGGAAAGCCATCTTGTAGATGGAGTGGTTAAACTTGCCTATTGATGCTTACTTCTCTTTGGAATCTTGTATCCTTATTATAGTAAATTTAGATTTGTAATGTACATGTGATACCTAATTTATCTCTAATTCTCTCTTTCTTTATTTTTTGTTTATTCCAATTAGTTATATGACATGAACTTGACAAGATATTTCAACCATTAACATTTCAAATAAAAATTATCCTTAAAAAATGTTTAACATCCCAAACAAGTTAAAATTCCTATTACAAATCAAAGAGACATCCACCTTTGAAACTATATAGATATCCATGTAATTATCCTCTGATCAAATTTAGGACCTATAAAATGTTTCGTATGAGCAAATAAGTGTCTAATATATTTACTATACTACATAAAATACATACATATCCTACCTAGCAACATTATTAAAAACATATCAAGCTTCGAAAAAATACCTCTTCTTTTGTGAGAGAAGGAAGTTATCAAATGTCCTTTGAGTGCCTTCATACAAGAAATCATAAGCATCAATCTATAACTTTTTTACATCATATTTGCAATCCCTTCATTTCACAAGATTGTTAGAGGGTACCACAAGTTCATTAATGCATAACCCCATATTGTCCAAATATTCTTATTTATACAAAGTATTGAAGAAAACAATTATACCATACATTCACTTTTTGAACCCTTTTGTCAACCACCTTCCCTTACAAATCACTTGATAAATCTTTTTCACAACCTATATCCTCAATTGGCTACTCTCTAACACACTCTACTCCACAAGGACCGTTGGTTTAGAAACATCAATCTCCTTTTGATGGGATTAACTAGTCTCACCTTGTTTAGTTCCACTTCAAGCTCGGGCCTTACAACAAAAAAACTACCATGATTCATCCAAACAAATCCTACATCCAAAGATCCTTTGTTAGGAATTCATTTTTAGCACCACATTTTTTGATTGAGGACCACTCTCAAGAGAGCCACATTCACTACTTTTATGACCGATGTTTTACATCTAATGCATCTTAATAACATCCCTTTGTATTCTACATATTAAATCCATGTCCCAAAAGAGGATTAGGAATTTAGAGTATAGAGGTTTGGTTTGGATAGACCCACATATACACATACTCTACCAATTTTTTTGGAAGAATAATATCACACTATCTTATGTATTTTATTAAAAAAATCCTTAAGCCATTTTGTTGAAAAGTTAGCATGCATTTGTATTATTCCACAATTGCATTTTAAATAATAACATTTCAAATTGCAATTCACAAAACTAGATTACCTTATATGAAATTATATTGAATCTTTTTTACAAAATAGATGTTGTATACATAATTAAATTAATTTTGATATAATATCAAACTAAATGTTGTTTTACTCTCTCCCTTATTTTACTTATATCCATGATCAATAACTTAATTTAATATAACATCAAACTATGTCCCTTCTAATTTTAGATTATTATCAAATCAATAAATGAATAGTGTGAACAAATCACATTTTATTTTGGATATCAGTATCATGTACTCATGCTCATTAACCTACTAGGATAAATGAATGATAATTCATTTCTAATGGTGTTTATTACTATTGAAGTGAGAGCTAGGCTCCTCGAATGCTAAAATAGGTGACCCTTCTCCTTTCATATGGTGATGTTTCTATGATAAAAATTGATAGAGAAACTACTTAGGTAGGACTGTGATTTTTGTCTATTTTCATTATGTTTCCTTTAAATGATAAAAGCTTGAATAGACCTTACAATTATAGATTCCTAATCGCTTCCTTATACTATTATAAATTATGCTAAATGATTTTATGAGTAAATGAACCCCAATAAATATTAATGGTTGAATGATGCTTGCACCTTATTTTATAAAGGATTAGGCCTCCATCCTTACTAGTGTTATCCTATTAAAGTAATAAAAGGGTAATTGTGATTGAGAAAACTCTACCTTTTTTATAGAAGGTAGAAGAACTTGGGGTAAATGAAAAGTACTTTGTTAAGAATACCATGTGTGTGATACTCTCTTTTACCCTTGCTTGAAAGATATTTGAATTATGTTTTGACATAATGAAGTAATGAATTTTTGAAAGGAACCTTGTGAAGGTATGATTGCAATATCATATTTATATTAAGTTGAAGAAGGTTATGGTTATATCAATAGAAATCTAATTCATATCATTTCCCTATTTAATGAACTAAATGATATATATTTTGATATATTCTTCCACTATCATGTGTTTTACAACATTGTAAAGGCAAGCCATATTGTAGATGGAGTGGTTAAAATTTTCCTATTGATGCTTACTTCTCTTTTGGAATCTTGTATCCTTATTATAGCAAATTTAGATTTGTAATGTACATGTACTACCTAATTTATCTCTAGTTCTCTCTTTCTTTAATTTTTGTTTATTCCAATTAGTTATATGACATGAACTTGACAAGATATTTCAATCATTAACATTTCAAATAAAAATTATCCTTAAAAAATGTTTAGCATCCCAAACAAGTTAAAATTCCTATTACCAATCAAAGCGACATCCACCTTTGAAACTATATAGATATCCCTGTAATTATCCTTTGATCAAATTTAGGGCTTTTATGTGGAATCCTGACAGCAAGACTCTGCTCGTGACGTGAATTCGGGAAGCAAATATGAGTTTTCTTCATATGCAATGTCTATCAGAGGACTTTATTTATCAACCGCCTTTCAAGAATCAATTACGAAACTGAAAAAGCAAGGGAAAGTCAAAAAGCTTCTTTTAATTTAAAAATCTAATTTCAAGAAGCAGTTACAAAAATTGAAAAGACACGGGGAAATCAAAGAATCAATTAGGACAAATGAAAGGGGCTCTTTTTGGGGGATAAGATTATAAATATGTAATCTGAAGCTGTTTCGGGGATCTTTTTGGGCTGTCGAACAGGGAGTTTCTGTGAGAACTCTCAGAGGAGATAGTTATTTTCTGTTTATTTGCAACATTTCTTTTCTACTGAGCTATTCTGTACAGGGATTGTGTGAAATTAATTTCTTTCTTTGGTGAATACTCTGTTGTGGTTGGTTGTAGATGTACATGTTAAAGGATTTGTGAGTCTTGAGCATTTAAATCTGCTCTCATGATTGGAAGAAGTTGTTGCATATTATCTCGATCTTTATTCGTAGGTGTGTAGCAGATGATCTATGTGTCATTTGTTTCCGTCTGCTTCTTATTTCAAATCTGTCATCGCATTTGTGTCATTTTCATGCGCAAGTGTTTGTTTGTCTTTACTACTTTTTGATTAAAAGCACACCTTAGTTTTGTTTCTCTTCTAATTCATTGAAGATTATAAAAGGGAGTTGTACCTCTAAATTTAAGAGGAAGATCGTTAATTCAATAGCGATCTCCAGAGTTGTTAGTTAATTGGTCACTGTTCTACAAGGCATCTCAGGGTCATTTTTCATAATAAGTCACAGTGACCAATTTGTTTACTAACACTATTAAAATTTACTCCTCCCATCAATTCCTATCAAAATATAAAATACCCTCGCATCTCTTTTATGTTGTTTTAAAGAGTATAGTTTTCTCCCTGTTAGCAAAGGAAATGGAGTACAACCTAAAGGTTTGTACCCTAATATCCCTAAAGTAGCCAATTTATACCCTAGAAGGCACAATGGTAGAAGTGAATAAGTGTGGTAAGGAATTCTTATCTAACACTAGCTTGTACATAAATTCAACACACATAAGAGTCATCCATAACACATATATCCATTTAATCCTTATAACTCCATATATATATATATTCATATTACACAAGCAAGTCTTAGTCTCTGCTTGCACTACAATCTTTTTCTATCTATTTCTTATTTTGTCATCTATTACATACATATATTATTGCCTAGTATCTTATAGAGATGTGACCCTTATAGGGCACCCCTTAACCTATCTTCCTTGTCAACTAGATGCTTCACACTTGCTTTGTGGTAGGTTTTGCTCTATGTCTTGTACCTTTCCAACATCATCCCCCCTTTCAAAATTATGTCTCAACCTCAATACATGCTTTAGTTTCCTAGGAGTATGTTTATAGATGATCTTCAATTTCCCCAGTGTAATATCCCATTGTTGTTTTGGTTATTGTAGTACTTTTATGTATCCTTGTGTGATGATTTGAGTAGCCTCTACCTCCACAAGAAATTCGTAGGGATCTGGATTTGTTGTGCAACAACTTTAGCATCTCTTATCACTCCATAGAGGTGTGCAATTTTGATGCTTAATGTTTATATGAGTTGTTTCACATGCATCTTTATGATTTCCCTTTGATCCTATAACTATTGCAACTAAGTTTGTGTATTTTCTAGTTGGGCCCTTATTGCTCCATCCATATCTTTCAATGGATTGTATGAGGTTGCATCTTGTGTTATCTGGTCTTTGAGAATCTTTGTGAGGGTAGGCCATTGTAGATAAAACTGATAGAGGACATTAGCTACTGTTATACTATTCTCCACATTCTTTATTTGCTTCTCCAATTCTTAGTGAGCTACCACACACTTCTTTGTAGCTTCTTTTGTTTTCTTTTTCATAATTTTTTCTTGGGCCTCTTGTTTGAATTTTCCTTTTTGAGCTCTTAGATATGGTTGAAGGTTTTCTACTAGTTGTTTGAGTTGTTGTGAGAGGGGAAGGGAGGCATCCCTTTGTATTTGTGGGAGGGAGCTTTGCAAAGTTTGTACTACTTCCTCTAGTTGCTCTGCATTCTCCACATGTTGTAAGATCTCTTCCTTGGCATTGGCATAGAAAATGTCTTCCAATTATATTTTTTGTAGTGGGGAGATGTTTGCTAGATTAACCTATGACCCCATTACTAGAAGTTGTATCAATTGTGGAAAGGGTGTTGGCTGAAGTTGCTTCTATCATGCCATAAAATCCTTGATGGATTGAATGGGAGAGACAAATCTATTTGCTTCCTCCCCCTCTTCTTGTGTTTGTTCTTATATTTGTTCCTCTTCCACATAGATATGTGGTGGACTTCTTGCTATGGATGGTGATGGATGTTGCTTAGCTTTTTCTTCTTCTAGGATTGAGTCTAGGAGTGCCTGTAATTTTTGTTGTCTCTTCTTGTGATTAATCTATCTCTTCATGTTGTCCTCCCATTAGAATATCGACCTTCTATTTAGTGTAGAGCTCTTGTAAATTGTTCCTTCTGATCTGCGATAAGATTAGACCCTAGCTTTGTGATACATTTCTCTTATTTTCTCTTCTTCTTTGAGGGCTTTCTCCCTTCTTTCCTGGATTGTGGTAACAATTGGTTGGGGAAAGTCTTTGATGGCTTCCTCTAAATTTTTTTCAAACTTCCTTATGTATAATATGAGGCTCTCGATTATCTTGTCTTTGTCTAAATCATCATACATAGCCAGGACTTGCAGAACCATGTGATAGATGATGGTTTTGGTGGTTGTCATCACGTCAATTGGAGGTTGTGGTCACTCCTCTGCTTTTGGTTGTTGGATCTGCACCATGTGTTCCTTCTTCTTTCTCTTCTACAAAGGCTTTTGTATTTCTTCCACCTCTTCTTCCTCCTCTATTGTAGAAGTGGTGATTTTTTTTTGCATTTGTTTTGGCCTTACCTTGTAGCCCTTTTCTCCACACTCATTTGAACTAGTGTCTTTGATACCTCCTGTACATTCGAAGTTGTTACGAGGAGGATGTTGGGCCCTCTAATTGTGTACTAGCAGATCCATGCAATCTTCCAGACCTCCTTGCAATAGGTGTGCGCTTCTTTGGTGCTGGTGCAAAGGAAGTTGGTTGTGTAGTATCTTTTGGTGTGATACACCACTACTTGTGTAGTTGTTCTTTATTTTTCTCAAATTTCTCCTCGATGTTATTTTTATGGATTTGTCCATTATCTCTTTGTAGGTGCCAAACCTCTTCACATTCAGATCCTTTGGTTTTCTCAAGATATTTGTCGCATATGCATTCACTTCTTTCTATGATATCTCATATGGAAGTTTCCAAATCCAAGTTGTTCGTGGCTCCACCACCTCCATGTAAGTATAATCCTTGTCTACCAAGAAGTTGATAGTGTTGATATATTATTTTACAGATTCATATGGAATTTGATCCCATGCTTGCATTTGCTGCTAGAAGCTCTTGAAGAAGCCCCAATATGCAACAGTGTATGTTTTCTTGTCAAGGAATTTTTGTGTGTGCATCTTCATCTGGGTGGCTACCAGTAAATGCATCTGCCATATGAGGAGTGTTCCATAGAAAAAATTGTAGTGTGAGGCCTTTATCTTTTATAAATTTTACATCAATTGTTCATGCATTACCTCACAGAGGTCAAAATCCTTTCCTTCTACCACCATCTGATATGCAGTATGGATTACTATGGTGGTGGTGGAGTCTTCTCTGTTCACATAATAGATCTTATATGTGATTCCCATGGTTGTGTACACACTCTGGGGTTTGTGATAGCCCAGACACTAAGGTTGCACCCATCTAGTGTTGCTCCTATGAGTTGAGTAACCAAATCATTTTTTATTGATTTCTTTGTCGAGACCTCCCCCACCATGCTCAGTCTCATTACTGCATGAATCACCTCCTTTGTGATGTGGTAAGGTTTTTCTAGATAGATAAACTCATTATGGACTATGCTTAAAATTAACCTAACCCAGTCATGCTTGTCACAGAATTTTGAGTAATCCTTCCATCCATAAAGGTGCTTCCGACCTATTGGTGTGAATAAAGGTCATGTACCTAGTTAACTCAGTTACTAGGAACTTAGGGGGCATATTCACAAGTTAATTTTACTTAGGTCCTAAGATTCTTTCTAGAAGACTTAGTTGTCATGTCTAGATTTTATCTTTTGCTAGGTAGTTATGATAAGTTGTCTCATATCATAAGATTAAGACACTTGTCATAATCTTATGAAATCTTATGTGTTACCTTGGCTATATAACTAAGTGGCCTCATGTGTAAATATATATTGGATTCTTGGATAATCAATTCCATTGCAATTATATGATGACCTAGAGAATCAAAAAAACTTGAAAGAAATACCAAATTTGGTTTTTTTTCTTTGTGCATTTGTATTGTAGGTTCATTTTGGAGCATGTTGGTGCAAATATAAGCTCACTATTGAGTTTAATCTAAGAAATTCATATATAGCTTTTATTTCACTCAATTTGGTCATTGTATAATGTAGTTGCAAATTGGGGTTTGAAGCTTAGATCTGATGAACAACTTTTTATTGGAGAACTTATAGCTAAAATGGATGTTACCATTGCATTTAGATGCCCATAAACCCCTATTTTCGTATAAAATTTGTCCATTTTAGACAAATTTGATTTTTGACAAATTTTTATTTTGCTAGAAGGGTTGTCACTATAGGCTAAATTCAACATTTAAAAAAAAAATCATAACTTTTGATCCATAAGTTAGATTTTTGAAAATAAGATATTGTTGGAAAGTTGTTTTTTTGTGCTTTCTATTGTTACAGATTTCATTATCAGATCAAACTTCTAGTGAAATTTATTGCTAATTGAAGTTAGATCTCCCATTTGGACTTCCAAGCTCATAATTTTTTTCTCGTTTATCCATTTTTTGTGATTCTTGTGGAATTGGAAAGGTATTGAAGAGCTCTACAATTGTATATAACAATTTTTCTAGATTCAAACCCAAGTATATTTTATTCAAATTTGTGCATATTTGCATTTTTGTTGATAACTTGGACATATTGACACCTGGAGAAGTTTTGTCCTTTTGGGAAGGCTTCATTTTCATTCTAAATCATATTGAGAAAGTGTAATTTTAGATTGTGGATATCATTTTGAGATATTGTTTTAATTTTCCATCTTTGATCCATTTTGGCATTATAAACACACTAATATAAAGTGCCAAATCATATATTGTTGGGGGATTTCTTGATTGAGTATTTGGGGGGTCTCTTGGTGCATTTTTTTTATTTGTTTTCTTGTGCTCTTCTTTTTCCATTGATTGTTATAAGGTTCCCTTGCTCACATCATATAATTATTCAACATAGCATCAACATGCATGGAGTGTTCTAATGATTGAAAGTCACTCTCTATATGTTGAAAATAAGGTACCTGAACCTATAGATGTAGATAAAAAGATAAAATGGATGATTGAACATATGAAAGCTCTTGGATGTCCTCATAGACTAGTTTCTCAAGATCTATTGTTTCAAATTGAATCATGTAGGAATTCTCATGAGGCTTGGAAAAAATTGAAAAATTTGTATGGTACTACAGATGAAATAAGAAGCTATCAAATTGATAATAAATTGATGAGCCTTGATCCTAAGAACTTCAACAACATCCAAGACTACATCACTAAGGTTAACGATCTAACAGAGCAATGTAAAACATGTGGAATTGATAAGGATATTTAGTTGGTCTATAATACATTGAACAAACTTGGTCCTGATTATGTTCCTTTTGTTTCTAGCTTTCATAATCATCAGCTGATTATAGGGTCTGCATATACTACACCTTCATTTGCATCTTTTTATGAGATGTAAATACATGAGCAACAAAATCTTATCTCAATGGGTTTCATCAAGTCATCCAAATCTCAAGCATTGTTGGCTAGTCGGGTGAAAGAATCAGAACATACTATAAGAAATAGAAGAAAGCAATGAATAATCCACATTCAAAACAAGCAAAGAATAAATCCTCTTCCAAAGAGAAATCATTTAAGAAGGATAATTCTACTTGTTCATATTGCAAGAAGATTGGACATGATGAAAATTCTTGTTATAAGAAGGATATTGATGAGTTGAAACATCTTCTCAAAAAAAAATCAGATTGATTTACCTTCTAGAATGTTTGAGTCGCATTATTCTTCTTCTTCTTCAAAATAGTGTAATAAGGAAAAATTCTATACTAGTTTTGCTTCTACATCAAGAAATAAGGGGAAAGGTCTTTGTGCTACTTTAGGTCATGGATTAGGGAGATGGCTTCTAGATTCAGGGGCATCTCAACATATGGAATCTTCATAGTCTATATTCTCTTCCTTTGAGCCTTGTACTATGTCTCCTATTTTGATGGGAAACAATATATACATGAGTGTAATTGGGAAGGGATCTATTGATATTGGGGAGGGCACTATCAATGATGTTTTTTGTGCACCTCATTTTTCAAAAAATCTTCTTTCTGTCTATCAGATTGCACATGGTGAAGATGGGAGGACGATAGAATTCACTCCTGATTCAATTATCATTAGAGACTTGGAGAGTAGAGAGATTCTTGCTACTGGGATGGTTGATCATTCATCTCAGTTATACACCTTTGCAAATTTTTCTTCTGATGATGACATTTTTCCCTCATCTTTTGATCACACTTCTAGTGTGAACCATAATTTTGAGGAGACATTTGGCTACTTGAACTTGGGCATTCTCACATATGATCCCATTCTTGAGCCTTACATTTCATCTCCTCCATTTACAATTGCATTTGATGATGCTTGTGTTGCTACAGATGTGGCTTCTTGTGATTCAATATAGCAAGATCTTCATCATCTTCCAACTACATCTACTTGGGATGCATACTTGACAGACATTGGTGGGTTGTTTTTTGAGCCTCATGTTTCATATTTGGGAGACATTATTGATTGTATACATCTTCTCTTTGATGAAGATGATTATTCTTCAATTGTTGTGAGGGAACACTCTAACCCTCTTGTTCATTCTCTACATGATTTTTCTTTGCAGATTGACATGAGTGTGGATACTTTTGGACAACATTTGGAGGCTTATTTGTCTTTAGAGGAGGCATCTTTTTCTTTGGAGTGTGTTCTACATTCATCTCTACTAGATTCCAAATTGTCCTCTTCAACAATGTGGCCTAGAAGGCTTATTCGGAGTGTGTCAGCTTTTGGCATTCACATAGAGACACTTGAGCATAGTTCAAATACATCACATATCATTCTTCTTCAAAGATTCACATGTTAAGTTTACTTAGGTCCTAAGATTCTTTCTAGAAGACTTAGTTGTCATGTCTAGATTTTATCTTTTCCTAGGTAGTTATGATAAGTTGTCTTATATCATAAGACTAAGACACTTGTCATAATCTTATGACATCTTATGTGTCACCTTGGCTATATAACCAAGTGGTCTCATATGTAAATGAATATTGAATTCTTGGATAATCAATTTTGCAATCTTGAGCATTGCATATTGATCTCTTTGTGCTTTCCATTTGGCATTTAGATCTTGGCTATTTACATAGCCAACTCTAACATGACCCACCTCTTGGTATTGTTGTAGATAAGTGCTTTGATCCAAAGTGAGAAGGATTTTCCTTAGTTCCTAAAATTTTGTATGGTCTATTTTAGCTATCATTTCATGGATGTATTTCCTGATATCCTTTTTTTATACCACATCAATTGGAATACTAGAAAAAATGCCATATTTTTTTACCTCCTTGGCTTTCAATGGGTACTTTTTATACTTGGGTTGGGGTTTCTCTATGACATCTACAAGAGTTGGGGTTGCCATTACTAGGAATTGTGTGATATTGTATAGAACTCAAATTAGCACAAGTGTCTGGAATGCAAAGTGAACTAAGTGGAGCTATGGGGGGGGTTAAATATATTTGTGTTTGGTGGTCTCATTGGTGTCACTTTCCTATTAGCTTTCATGATTTTTTGTAGCCATTTGAATTTTGTGGCTGCTAACAATCTAATTTTTAATTTTTAGTATTATATGTTACATATTTTACATAGTGTACAATTTGTGCCTTTTTAGACTTTATGATTTCATCCCTTGGGTAGGTGGTAATATTTATGTCTGATTCCATTCACATACCCTATAATTTGGTTGTCGTCTAATCTCTTTAATCTCATTTCCCCTGAATCCGAAATTTCATAAATGGAGTATGACCCTAGCCACCTCACCTTTAGTTTCCCTTGATTTTTAAATTTACCATCATAAAGTAATACTAGGTCCCCTATTTAAAAAAAAAATGTGTGAAGGTTTTTGTCATGCAATGCTTTTTGTCTTTGTCATTTTACCTTTTCATTATATGTTGCAATGAATCAATCTTTATCTGATTTTCCAAGTTAATATTTATCATCATCCAACCATAAAGTTAGTGTGGTACATAAATTTGGGATGATGAAATTCATTGGGACTACTATATCAGTCCCATAGACCAGATGAAATGGTGTAAATTTAGTAGTCCTCTTATATGTCATATGGTAAGCCCAAAGTATCGCAAGTATCTTGATATCCCAATCCAGTCTAATTACTTCACACATTTTAGGCAAGGTTATCCCAATTATTTTATTTCGGGCCTCACTTGCTCTGATAGCTTATGGGTGGTAAGGGGAACTTCTATCATGTGTAATCATAAAGTTTTGCAATAGCCCCACAATAAATTTATTAACAAAGTACTTTCCTTGATCAATTACTATAGTGAGTGGACATCCATATCAAGTGATTATATTTTCATATAGAAACCTTGCGATAGTTTTTGCAGTACAATCACTTATGGGTTCTACCTCTGCCCATTTTTTTAGGTATTCAAATCTGGTGATGATAAATCTTGCTTTAGAGTGCCTAGTCAATGGATCAATGGGTCTTATCAAAATCTATAGCCCATTTTTCAAATGAAGTTTATGCTAAGACTGATTTTAGTGGTATTTCATATCTTGTGGTAGGTTTCCCCACCCTTTGGCATATGTCATAGTTCCTAGTATATTCTTTAGCATCTTTGTGTAGTGTTGGCCAATATAACCCAGCTAATTTAACTCTCTTTTTTGTTGTCTCTCTATAATTATGCCCTCCTACTATTCCTTCATGGGCTTCCTTTAGGATCGCTTCTCTTTCATGTTCAAATACCACTCTTCGTAGTATTTCATCTTTCCCTATGTGATGTAACTCTCCTTCTATCAATGTGTATGGTAGGGACTTCCAAACAAGTGATTCTTTAGCCTACAGTGAGATATTCGATGGAAATTCACCTTTTGATAAGAGGATAGGAATGTCATGGGGCTCCTCTGATACTGTATTTATTCTAAAAAGGTGTGCGCCAGGTAGGTCTTATGGTTGGTCTTCTAGTCCTCTCTTGTCTCTATCCTCGATAAGTACTCTAAACCTTGATTGTGTTTCTCAGGTTTCACCATTATCTTAAAATTGAATTCTTGAAATAGGAGTAAACACCGACATATTCTTTCTTGTATAATAGTTTCATTGAGTGGGTGTTTTAGTGGTTCATGGTCTGTGAAAAATGTAAATGGTGTTGATAGAAGGTAATGTCTAAAATTTTGTAATGCATAGACCATAGCTAATGCTTCTCTTTCGGTGGTGATATAGTTATTTTCTTCTTTAGAGAGTTTTCTACTTGCAAATGCTATAGGGTGACCTTATTTCCCTTCGGTTGAGCTAATACTCCAACTATAGCAATTCTTGAGGCATTTACATGGACATGGACTTGGGTGTGTTCCAATTTGGAAATACAAGTATTGGGGCTTCCAGAATCTTGTTTTTCAGGGTGTCAAATTCTTGTTGACATTTGTCAATCCATTCAATGCTTTTTCCTAATTTATTTTTGAGTAATTCTTCCATAGGGGCAGTTATTATGGCATATCCTTTTATAATTTTTTGGTGATATCTTGTGTATCCCATAAAGGTTTTGAATTTAGAAGGTGTTTTTGTTGGTGGTAGGGTCATTATTAAGGAAACCTTCATATGGTCTACCATTAATCCTTCTTTGCATATAATGTGACCTAGTAGTATACCACATGGTATCACGAATACACATTTCTTCAAGTTTAGGGAAATCTGCATATTGCAACATCTAGTGAGCATCATTCTAAGTACTTGAATATGATCTTTAACCAACCCATAAATTGTTCAAAAATTCAAATATATTTCTAGGAAGTCATGTATAAAATATTTGAGGCATTTGCAATGATCTTGTTGAATATTGCAGGTGTATTCTTCAATCTGAAGGACATTACTGTATACATGTAGGATCCCCATTTTGTTGTAAATTTTGTTTTGGGCTGGTCTTCACTTATTCTTAATTGGTGATATCCTGAAAAACCCATAAGTAAAGGAGTATATCTCTTTACCTACTACTAAATCCAAAATCTCTTATGTAAATGGTGTAGGAAAAGGGTCGTGGTACAAGCTTCATTTAGCTCCCTAAAATCAACAAATTCTTATTTCTCTTGTATTTTTGTTCTGAATAACTATGGGAGTGATCCATTTTGCATCCTCTATGAGTTTGATGATCCTGACCTCTAACATCTTGTCTAATTTTGCCTTGAATTTCTTCTTCATATTAGGGTTTAGTTTGTAGGGCCTTTTCCTTACTGGTATGGCCTCTTCTTTCAACTGGATTTTCATAACTCCTAATTCCTCCTTGATTCCTTTTAAGTCAATAAACTCTATAGGAAAAATTTCTTCAAAGTCAGATAGCATTTTTGCAACTTTTGCCACTAGTTTGTCATCCCAGTAATCTCCTATCCTGGCTAGTTTGGGATCTCCCTTGTTAGCAATATTTTCTTCCTTCAGTTTAATGGGTTGGTTATAGTATTTCATTTTAGCCTCAATGGGGGACTCTATTTCTTTTTCCCATTGTTGAATCTCTATGTCTATGTTTTTGGATTCTTCATCATCTTTTTTTGTTAGGTAGCATCTCCTTTATGAGAGTATAATCTATTTAGCAAGTAATTCTATATATTTCCATATGCCCTCTAGTTTTGGTAGAGGTGTTGATGTTTGCAATACTACTACTTCACGAATATCTTCTAGTCTAAATATGATTTTTTTTATTTTAATAAGTGTGTTATGTGTGTGTGTTTTTGTTATAAAATAAGGTGTGAAGAAAGTCTTTTGTGAGTTATGTCCATCTGTTTGTTTCACCTCTTCTTTCTTGGTTAATATACCAAGATTGCGCTATTGGTGTCAATGTCTAGTAAAATAATTTAATGCATATCTATTATCACTCATTTTTATCTTTCCATGTGTCAATACAAATGGTAAGGTGTTCCTCCGATGGGATCTATCCATTATATTTTTGTATTTCTTTGTATTCCCCTTCCTCAAGAAGGTACCTAGTTTTGATCAAAATTTTGAATATTCCCTAGTGTCAAATATTATTTTGTGCATTTTTCCAACATGTGGTGTTACAGATAAGTGTGTGTCTCAATATGTCTAATATCGTTTCATTTGTTTCAAAAATTCTTTCTATTTGAGTGATAAATGTTGGTAAAATGTGTCTCAACCTTGCAATTACATAAGGTATTGTTGATACATCGGCAATGAGAGGGCGTGGAGGGGTTCCCCCCCTCCCGCGAGGGGTACAAAGGGATCATCCCCCCAATTGGGGCTCTGAGGGTAGTGTGCCCCAACAGGAGCTTCGGGGCAGTGCCCTCAAAAGAAAAGAAAAAATATTTTATTATTGTAAATTTGGACCTCTAATCATTAGGTCTCAAATTTGATAACTGATATTTTGTTAGCTTGAATTTCCCTAGAAGGAAACCCTAATTTATGATGGAATTGTATTATGGTTGTGTATTTTGATGTATTGGAGAGTCCGATAGTAGTCGCATTGCCTCTAGATCCCAGGTTGGTGATACTCCTGTGAGAAGCTTGCTCTGCAAGTATATTGTAATCTTTGTGATTTTTGAATAATATATTGGGTGGCTTTTGGAGTGTGTGATTTTTCTCCTAAGAGGGTTTTCCCCAAGTAAATCACTATGTTGTGGTATGCATGATGATTATGTTTATTTTTAAAGTTTCTATAACTATTAAAAATCTATACTTTTTTGCATTATCCACCTCTCAAGATTAGTGTAGGAAGTTATTTTGCTACCTTAGCTTCCTCAAGTGGTATCGTGAGCCTAATCACCTTTGTTTCAGCTTGGTTCAGTTAAGTTGGGTTTTGAACCAATCCAGATATGAGGGAGCTTGTGCAAGATACTTTGTGACCTTGTAGGAATTTTAGGATGGCAAGTTCCCATCAAGGAACAGAGGTGATAATTTTTGGAAATAATTTTGAAATGTGGAAGCTCGGAGATGGAGGATGTAGGTGGCTCAATTGGCACTGTTCAGCCAAATGGATGAGGAGGAGAAATGTCGATCCCCGCTTTATTCTTTTCATTGATCTATGGATTCTCTTTGTTATATGGATATTGGGAGTACTTCGCGAGCATATTGAAGATCAAGATCCGTGGTTCTTTCTTTCCTCAAGAGTGAGGGAAGGTATCCATCAATGCCAAGGAGGCCCTAAATTTTTATGGAAGACCTAAGGAAAAAAGAAAGAAGAATGATAAGTGTGATCAATCCAAGTCCAAGGGGAGATCCAAATCTCCTGGAAATTCCAAAGTTATTTGTTGGAGCTACAATAAATCTAGATATATTCGTAAGGAATAAAAGAAGAAAAGAAGAAAAAGAAAAAATTTGATTATGATTTTGGTACAAGAAGGAAGACATGCAACGTCGCAGCTTTTGCAACTTGTGGAGGTAATGATGCATGGTTAATTGACCTATGCATATTTCCCATATGACCTTTAATAGATCGGCTTTCTAAATATTATGAATTTGACTGGTGCAAGGTGTAATTGTGTGATGATTCTTATTTAAACATTGTTGGTCGTGGTAAAGTTAGAATCAAGTTTCTTGATGGTAGAATAAAAATAATTAATGGTGTGTTGCATATCCTTGGTTTAGCACGAATTTTTTTATCTGTGAGCAAACTAATAAATGCAGGTGTGCAGGTAGTGTTTTCTTATGCATGATGCAAGATGGTCAAAGGTTTTATGGTGATTACTAGATGTGTCAAATATGGCACATTGTATAAGCTTGATGCATGCACTATTGGGTGCAATAGTACTTCTATGAAAAAAAAATCTATGGAAGAAGTGAGAGTTTCACCTTCAACAGATGGCCATGGATTTTGCATACCCAAGGGAGCTTTCTTCTGAATCAAAGTTACTTGCAGAGAAAACTATGTTATGGCACCAAAGACTTGGTCACATTGGAGAAAAGGCTCTAAGGACCTTGAAAAATAAAAACCTTGTTGAAGGGTTGTCTGATTGTAATTTTGAATTTGATTTATGTGAGCATTGCATTTATGGAAAACAAAACTACATTCAATTTTACTCGAGTTCTCATAAATCTTGTGGTGTGTTGGATCTTATCCATTCTAATGTATTTGGTCTTGTAGGTGTTCCTTCAATTGGTAAATCCACATATTATGTTTCACTTATTGATGATTATAGTAGCAGGACATGGGTATACTTTCTATAGAGTAAATCTGAAGTTTTTAGTCAATTTAAAGAATTTAAAGCAATGGTTGAGTTATAGAATGGAAAGAAAATAAAATATTTGAGGACTGATAATGGCAGTGAATTTTTCTCTAATGATTTTGATAGATTCTCCAAATATTGTGGTATTCATAGACAAAAGATAACTCTTATTCTCCACAAAAAAAGGGGTTGCAAAAAGAATGAACAAGACACTGATGGAGAAGGCTAGGAGTATGTTGAGTGGTGTTGGTCTAGAACAAAGGTTTTGGGTTGAAGTTGTTGTCACTTCTTGTTACTCAATTAACAAATCTCCTACATCAACTCTTGTTGATAAGACGCCTATAGAGGCATGGTTGAGTCACAATCCTTCATTAAGGAATCTTAGAGTTTTTGGTTGTAAGGCATATGCACATGTGCCAAAGGAGAAGCGAACAAAGTTGGAGAACAAGGCTATAAAATGTATCTTCATCGGATATAGTTATGGTTTGAAAGGATACAAGCTTTGGGATCCTATTGCATGGAAGGTAATATATAGTAGACGTGTTGTTTTTAGAGAAACTAAGCCTTCTTTTGTTATATTGCAGCCAGAACAAAGTAAACATGAAGATGTGATTCAATTTCCTTCTACACTTGAGAAAATTGGATTGAGGACCATGGATAGACATGAAGTTGAGGAGAGCTCATCTAGCTCTGAATCTTCAGAGGAGGAGGAAGAACCTCCAACTCAACTTGTTCTTAGGTCTACAAGGCATAGACAACCACCTGAAAGGTATTCACCTAATGATTGGAGATGTATTTTTTCTTTGAATACTAACATGGATGAACCCATATCAGTAGAAGAGGTATTAGGTATGAATGATGCAAAATCCTAGAAGATTGCTATGAATGAAGAAATGATAGCTTTAAAAAAGAATGATACATGGGATCTTGTACCATTTCCTAAAGGAAGAAAACCTGTTAGCTACAAATGGGTGTTCAAGAAAAATATTGGTTTAGATGGAGGTATTGAGAAGTAAAAAGTAAGTTTGGTTGTAAAAGGTTGCTCTCAAGTTTAGGGTGTTGATTATGGTGAGATATTTTCTCCTATTGCAAAAATGGCATCCATTAGATTTTTGCTTTCTATTATTGTTGCTTATGATTTATAGGTTGAGAAAATGGATGTGAAAACTATTTTCCTTCATGGTGACTTGGAGTGTGGTTTTTCTCTTGAAAAAAGGTTTTCCCCATGTAAATCATTGTGTTGTGGTATGAATGATATTTACGTTTATTTTTGTTTAAGTTTTTGTAGCTGTTAAAGATTTGTAAAGTTTTGCATTATCCTCCTCTCAAGATTAGTGTAGGAAATTGTTCCACTACCTTAGCTTCCTTGCAATAAATGCTATTAGGTCCCCAACTCCTAAATACTTGGGCAATTTTATATGTGAGATTCCTCATGAAATGTGGTTTACATGGTGAGTATTTTTAGCTGTAGCATTGGTGTTGTCTCTTATTTTGCCACAACTTACATGTGGTATATTACCTATTAATTTGGTAGAATGCAGAGCATCTCCGATGACCTCCTAATCATAAATATTCTACAAAAGTCAATAATTCTCCTAGAATGTAGTTTTAGTTCTTCTTGCATCCAGACATCTAGCACTTCCTTACTATTTGTGATGTATGTGGTGCTCTCAATATCGAATTCTCCATCTGAATTTGGATTTTCTAAGTTGTCTTATGTTGGTAATGTTGAAATTGTGTATAGGTTTTTATTACCAGTTTCATTATATTCCTCCAGGTTTATTTCTTCTTTGTAAGTTTCAATAGGACTTTTCACTAGACAGCTGTGAACTATTCTATTTGTGTTTACAAATGATATTTCTTCTCTACAGGAGTCTACAATCCTATTAACATTCACAACCCACCTAAGTCCTAGTAGGGCATTAAATGAGTCAAATGTTTCTTTAATCACTACTTCAAAATCTAGTA
>VDFB02386166.1:0-18429 GCA_007258455.2 Sequoia sempervirens | reverse complement strand
TTGCGTAAAAGTAAAGTGAACTAGGTTCCTATCTTTTTTACTCACCCGCAAGGCACAAGTGTGATAAAACACAATGCATTGCAGCTAAGGTTTTCTCTAGTTTCTACAGATTTTAACTACAACTAGGCTAACTTTTAATCTATCCTATTTCCTCAAGAAAAACAAAGCAAGAGGATATAGGAGCTATTTGGGAATGGTTCGATCACTTTGACGAACTGTCTCTCAGGATGCATCTGAAGGCTCTGAACTTCTAGATTTATGCCAAAATAGAACTCATTCAAGTAATCATCAAACGGTAGGCTAGATCTCAAGATTCCCAAGGAGGCGTAGTGCTCTTTCCGAGGTGTAGGCTGAAATGTAGACTACTAGAAACAACATATAACGATAATCCTAATCTCTAAATTCCCAAGGAGGTGCAATGCTCTTTCCGAAGTGTAGATTGAAAGAAAGATTATTTGGAACACCATACAATGACAGATCTTGAGAATTTGGATCAAAGGCACATGGCTCTCCTGATTTATTATCTCAACTTTGATCAAAGATTACACTTTGGGACAGCAACTTGTATGAAAGAGACAATCACACAAAAAGCGATCAACCAATAACACATGAACATAGATTGAACACACCTATCTAAATACAAAGAATGCAAGTTGTGCTCAACGTTTAGCTATAAGAAATACGATTCAAAAACATATATTAAGCGAACAAAGTCGAAGGTTTTTGAGGTCAACATTTTGCTGCCATGAAGTAAAGTTAAAATACAATGAGCAAAGGCTCTTATTTATAGAAGCTCAAAGGAGTAGGGAACCCTAAAATCTCCTTGAGTTAACAATTAGTTCCTGCCAATCTGCAAGATTTATTCCTATGTCTAAAAGTAGGTAACCTAACAGTTAACTGGAAAGTCTACTTCAGTTAATTGATTCTAAACTAAAAGAGAACTCCAATATACAAAAGTGTCTCCAAAATAGACATGCACAATTAGTGAGACAACAAGTTAACTTGGAAAGAGGCTGTAATGAACCGGACCAATTTTTTTTTGTTTTTTCATAAAAGATTACAATGCAACATGCACCCGTTAAGGTTAGCATAAACCAAAACGATGCAGAAAGTAACTCTAACCAGAATGTACACCAGGATCCCGATGCGGGCAAGGTGTGAGCATTGGTCAGAGGATCTCAAAGTAAATGCTGAACAAGAACTCTAACCAGAGATGCGCCGGCGAACGACAAGCATTCGGTCAGAGGATCCCTATCTATTGCAATACTGAAAGAGCTCAACACCAAGTATGTGCTACTCAATCCGTGATGGATAAGAGGCGACCATATGGTGGAGACTTAGGAAATTACAATGCAAGAAAGTAAAGGCGGCAAGCCAGCCTCTTCCACTTATTCAGTGGGCAGTACAAGTAAATACCAAATGAGAGGAGAGAATTGCTGACAGTACTACTGTTCAGCTTACAATAAATTAGAGAGTTTGTCAATATCTTAAGATTAGAATCCTTTCGAAGCTATATCAAATTAAGAACTCCCTTCCACACTCCCAAGCTCACTGAATATCAACTCCTCACACACCAATGAACTTTCTCAAATCTGATGTGACTGTTTTTGACAGAAATGATACAGAACAGCAGCATGAAAACTCATTAAAATGCACATAACTCACTCTAAACACATCCTATTGACAAAAGATCAAATGCAGATTACTATACTGATGCAGGCGCCCAAGATGCAATCCCTAAACCACTCAAAACAAGCCTTATTTATTTTTGCACAAACTCCAATGTACCTCAAGATGGTACGGCCCAGCTGCAAGGGCGAATTTCCTTTATAAAATCAAAGAGACATAATAAAAATCTGGAAACTGGCAAGCATGGTCGCCCTTCATAAACAGATTGAAAGATCCAATACCCAGAATGATAACATTTTTATTTCATGAGCTATGAGCGATTCTTACATTCCCAATGACATTCAGCAACATCAAAATATGACAGAAAATGTAAACTAGAACTCCAACAATGCAATTACTCAACTAGAAATGCAATTCAAACCTAATACAAGCTAACCTCTCAACTAGTTGCTATCTTTCAAGCAAGAAGATGAGCCAATGCTAGGAGGTGTGCTTTCCTCGAAGCGAGTGCCTGAATACAATCCAGCAGCATAACGGTGTAGTAGACAGAAGATACCAAATGAAGAGCTGAGGCCTGAATATATAGACGGGAGAGAACATCTAGAAGCTTCCAGAGGGCGCCCAAAACCCTAATTTTAAATTCACCTTTTCCCTCCAAAAGATGGCGTCCAAAAGCACCAATAAACATTTCACTTATTTTAAAATAAAACAATCTTCTCAAAAGGGCGTCCCACATTACTTGTCTCAATATTTGACATTTTAAAATTATAATTCATCTCCTTATGACGCCAAGACCCTCAAAGTCCCCTTTTTAAAACAACTTAAAGTTGCACTGCTAGACCAAGGGGTATAATATTAAAATAATAATATTATAATAAAATACTTATCTCTCCACTAAAAATGCGCCCAAGGCCAAGAATTGAAGTGCCAGCTGAAACGACTGCAGAAGAAGCCCAACTGAACTGACCCCAAACTGTCCACTGCCAAAAATAGAATTTACTAAAAATAGTAAATTCGCGAAGTTGCCCGGAATGCCAAACTGAACACACCACTGCGAAGCTCTCTGAAAACCCAGAAAGAATCCGCAGTCAGAAACCCAAACTCCAAGCAACAACCACCTCAAAACTTGGAAACCCTAATTTCACCATCCGCACAGCCTACGGGTCTCCGGAATAGGCCAACGGTCAACAGAAACGATCACTGCTGAGAAGGGGACATTACAGTCCGCCCTCCCCAAGATTGCTTGCCCTCAAGCAATCGCAAGTCTGGATGCTGTAGAATCTCCTCATCCTCCCAAGTAGCATCCTCCAATGGTAAATTCTTCCACTTTACCAAATACTCTTTGATTGTTCTCCTCCTCAAGGAACGCTCTCTGAAATCAATAATCTGTTCTGGAACCAAAGTCAACTGCCCTTCTTCATCCAAAGGAGGTAACTGTGATGAAGCCACAACGTTGTGTCCAAGTGCCTTTTTGAGGCGAGACACATGGAAGACATTGTGGACCTTACTACTCAAAGGTAGTTCCAACTCATAGGCCACCGCTCCAACCTTCCTAACAACCTTGAATGGTCCATAGAAGCGTGGTTTCAGCTTCTCAGCTCCACTCTTCTTAAGTGTGGACTGTCTGTAGGGCTGAAGCCGAAGATATACCATGTCACCAACCTCAAATGAGCGCTCAACACGCTGCTGATCAGCGTACATCTTTTGCTGATTTTGTGCCATTTGAAGGTTGTCCTTTAAGGATTTCAAAACATCTTGGTTCTGCTGCAACCAATCCTTGGCTTGAGGAGCTTTGCTATCGCCAAACACCAATTCTGCAAAGCTTGGAGCCTCGTAACCATAGAGGGCCATGAATGGAGACATCTTTATTGACATGTGGAAAGATGAATTGTAGCAATATTCTCCCAAGTGGAGCCATTTTACCCATGCTCTTTGCTGTTCTGAGACATAATTTCTGAGATAGCCCTCCAACCATTTGTTCACAATCTCCGTTTGACCATCTGTTTGTGGGTGATAGCTAGTGCTTGGAGTAAGCACTGTACCACTCATCCTAAAGATTTCCTGCCAAAAGGTGCTTAGGAACTTGCTGTCCCTATCACTCACAATATTTTTAGGCAACCCATGCAGTCTAAACACTTCATGGAAGAACAAATCTGCAACTTGAGCTGCTGTAAATGTGCTTGTGATGGCAAAGAAATGAGAGAATTTGGTCAATCTGTCCACTACAACATAAATACAGTCTTTGCCTTGAGCCCTAGGCAACCCGGTGATGAAATCCATAGAGATACTCTCCCATTTTTGATTTGGAATGGGAAGTGGCTGCAGTAGACCAGCTGGAAGAGAGTGCTCATTTTTATTCATTTGACAAGTACTACACTCCTTGATGTGACGCTGAACATCATCCTTCAACCCCTTCCAAGAGAATCTCTCTCGAATCTGCTTGTATGTCTTGAAGTACCCTTGATGACCAGCAAGTGGACTGTCATGGAAAGTCACCAAAATCTTCTTCTTAAGTTTAGAATCAGCCACCAAGAAGATTCTTCCCTTGTAGTGGATCAACCCATCAACTACCTTGTACCTTTCATCATGAAAAGTACCTTCAATAACGCTGGTTGCAAACTGATTTTTGGCATAATCAGCAAGCAACAACTCCTTCCAATCAGCATTAAGCTCACACAATGAGCTCAAGTGAGGCCTTCTAGACAAAGCATCTGCCACAACGTTATTCTTCCCTTTGACATACTCAATATCAAAATCGTAAGCTTGTAGCTTACTCACCCACTTCTGCTGTCTCTCATTCAAATCCTTCTGATGCATAAAGTGCTTGAGACTGTTGTGATCAGTCTTGACCACGAATTTGCTCCCCACTAGATACTGTCTGAACTTGGCTAATGCATGCATGATTGCAAGCATTTCCTTGTCATAGATAGAGTAGGTTCTTTCAACCCCTCTTAATTTTCTGCTTTCAAATACAATTGGATGCTTCTCTTGCATCAAAACAGCCCCAATACCTTCCCCTGATGCATCACACTGTAACTCGAAGGGTTTGGAGAAATCTGGTATGGCCAATACAGGACAAGAACTCATGATTTTCTTGAATTTATCAAACACACTTTGAGCTTTTTCTGACCACATGAAAGCCCCCTTTTTAGTGAGGTCAGTAAGAGGAGCAGCACTTTGAGAATACCCCTTTACGAACCTTCTATAGAAGCCACAAAGACCCAAAAATCCCTTCAAATGAGTTAGATTTTCTGGAGGTGGCCAATCTACTATAGCTTTGATCTTTTCTGGATCAACCTTCACCCCTTCAGTGCTGATGATATGGCCAAGGTAGAACAGCTCCTTCATTCCAAATTCACATTTGGACTCCTTTGCAAACAAACTCTCTGATTCAAGAATGCTAAGCACTTCCTCCAAGTGCTTGAGGTGTTCTTCCCATGTCTTGCTGAAGATGAGAATATCGTCAAAGAAAATTAACACAAATTTCCTCAACTGCTTCTGGAAAACTCTGTTCATGCAGGACTGGAAGGTTGCGGGAGCATTAGTCGAGCCAATGGGCATGACTAGGAACTCAAAGTGACCATAATGGCATCTGAATGCCGTCTTCTCAACATCTGAGCCCCTCATCCGGATTTGATAGTAACCCGATCTCAAATCAATTTTGGAGAAGAATTTAGCACCATGTAGCTCATCTATGAGCTCATCGATCCGAGGAATAGGATACCGATTTTTTATTGTGCTTTGATTCAAGGCACGATAATCCACACACATGCGGATGGTGCCGTCCTTCTTCACAAGAACTACAGCTGAAGCAAAAGGACTCTTGCTAGGGCGAATGAAGCCCATCTCCAGGAGTTCTCTTATGTTCTTCTCTATTTCATCCTTCTGCTTCTTAGGATATCTATACGGTGTTGTGATTACTGGTTTGGCCCCTTCCTTAAGTTCAATAACATGCTCAGCACCTCTTTCTGGTGGTGGCCCGGGTGGTAGATCAGCAAACACCTTACTCCTTTTGGTGAGTATTGATTGAATATCAGGAGGATATTCCCTCTTGGTCTCAACTGGACTGGCAGGAAGAACCATGCATTTTGCAGCCCACTCCACTTGGTCATGTCTAATCAGCCTTTCCATCCTTTTGAAAGAAACTATACGAGGACCACCATTAGACATTCCTCTCAAAACAACTCTCTTGCCATCAGATTGGAACTTGAGCTCCATTGTTTGTAGGTTGAGAGAGATTTCACCAAGTGAGCGTAACCATTGTATGCCCAAAACTGCATCTGTGTCACCAATAGTAACCACATAGAAGTCATCTTTGACTTCATAGTTTCCCAACTGCAAGGACATGTTAGGAACTCTTCTTGTGCAGGAAATATGAAACCCATCAGCCACCATGACTTTGAAGCCTTCGAATTCTTCAGTTTTGAGACCTCTCTTTGCAACCACACCTTCATCAATGAAGTTATGCGTTGCACCAGTATCAATTAATGCAACAATGCGATGGCCTCCAACTCCACCACGAACCTTGAAAGATTCGTTCTTTTGGAAACTAGAGAGTTGGGCAATAGGGCCCCCAACTCCTTGTTCATGATCGGACTCTTCTGTGGCTCTTTCATCCTCGCTGTCCCCAAAATAAGACTGCTGATCAGACATATCAGATGCTGATTCATAATCAGAATAGGTTCCCATTTGGTTATAACGCCCTCTTCCAGGACATCTATGGCCTTTAGTCCAAGGCTCCAAACATATGTAACATTTGCCCTCCTTTCTGAGCTGCTCACGTTGCTCTTCAGTCAACTTAGGTGGGAACTTCTTGTGCTGATTAGAAGAATGTCTCTTATCCTTATCCCTCTTATGGCCAAAAGGCTTAGGCGGAAATTTAGGCCTAGGGGCTGATAACTCCATACTACGAGCCTTCTTGATTGCCTCATCAAGACTTGGTGGATCGAAAGCCTTAACCCACCCTTTCAAGGGTTCAACCAAACCTTCAGAAAACAAAACAACCAATCTTCTTTCGGTGATGTTGGGCACCATCACGGAAAGCCTCTGGAAATCAGCAATGTAAGAATCCAAGGAGCCATGCTGTTTGAGTTGTGCAAGCTCGCGAAATCTTACTTCAGGATCCTTAGTGTCGAACCTTTCAATCAGCTTGTTGGTGAATTCTCCATAGGTTCGAATAAGGTTATGGCCAAGAGTGACCAAACCATGGTACCACCACTCATGGGCAGCTCCTTCTAAATGGAGTGTTGCAAACTTGATGGCATCTTCTTCTGGCATGGGACGAAGTGAAAGGTAGTTGTCTAACTTCTGAACCCATGATCTTGCTGAACACGTATCACTTCCATCGAAGTGAGCCAAGGTTACCTTCCCTAAGGCTTGATGGAAATCAGTTCTAGGAACCCAATTAGCTCGGTTATCAACTCTTCTTCCTTGTCTTCTGTCCCTCTGATTCAAGAATTGATCAAAGGACCATTGGTTCCTAAGATCAGGGGGTAGGGTAGCATACTCCATATAGGCTTGTCGGGCATCGTCTACCAAGGGAACGGGAGCTTCAACTGGTTGTTCTTCTCTTGGAGTGAATGTAGGAAAGAGCGGTCTAGAGGCTGATCCGCTAGAGATGGCATCATGCTGTCCAATGGTTCTACTACCTCCATTACCATTGTTTCCATTATGCCCGTTGTTTCCATTGACACCACTGCTTTCTCCTGTAGCATGGTTTTGATTCGGAATATGGTTCTGAGTAGCTTGCTGATCCATTTTAGCAAGTAATCGAGACATCATCTCAATCATTCCATCAAACTTCTTTTCCATCCTTGCATCCTTCTCTTCCATGGCTGTCCTAAGACTATCTGACATGTTCTCAACTGTTTTACCCGTATCCACTGTTATTCCAGTTTCTCTCAAAGCCTCTGAAAAAGTATCTGCTTCTGGCACTGACGGAAGCTGTATCTGTTGTCTTCTGGCCTGACCTCTGGTGAAGTATCTGCAATCACTGTCACTCATCTGACCACTGAATCACTGTTGGGCACAGGTTGGCAGAATCATGGCTCTGATACCACTGTAATGAACCGGACCAATTTTTTTTTTGTTTTTTCATAAAAGATTACAATGCAACATGCACCCGTTAAGGTTAGCATAAACCAAAACGATGCAGAAAGTAACTCTAACCAGAATGTACACCAGGATCCCGATGCGGGCAAGGTGTGAGCATTGGTCAGAGGATCTCAAAGTAAATGCTGAACAAGAACTCTAACCAGAGATGCGCCGGCGAACGACGAGCATTCGGTCAGAGGATCCCTATCTATTGCAATACTGAAAAGAGCTCAACACCAAGTATGTGCTACTCAATCCGTGATGGATAAGAGGCGACCATATGGCGGAGACTTAGGAAATTACAATGCAAGAAAGTAAAGGCGGCAAGCCAGCCTCTTCCACTTATTCAGTGGGCAGTACAAGTAAATACCAAATGAGAGGAGAGAATTGCTGACAGTACTACTGTTCAGCTTACAATAAATTAGAGAGTTTGTCAATATCTTAAGATTAGAATCCTTTCGAAGCTATATCAAATTAAGAACTCCCTTTCACACTCCCAAGCTCACTGAATATCAACTCCTCACACACCAATGAACTTTCTCAAATCTGATGTGACTGTTTTTGACAGAAATGATACAGAACAGCAGCATGAAAACTCATTAAAATGCACATAACTCACTCTAAACACATCCTATTGACGAAAGATCAAATGCAGATTACTATACTGATGCAGGCGCCCAAGATGCAATCCCTAAACCACTCAAAACAAGCCTTATTTATTTTGCACAAACTCCAATGTACCTCAAGATGGTACGGCCCAGCTGCAAGGGCGAATTTCCTTTATAAAATCAAAGAGACATAATAAAAATCTGGAAACTGGCAAGCATGGTCGCCCTTCATAAACAGATTGAAAGATCCAATACCCAGAATGATAACATTTTTATTTCATGAGCTATGAGCGATTCTTACATTCCCAAATGACATTCAGCAACATCAAAATATGACAGAAAATGTAAACTAGAACTCCAACAATGCAATTACTCAACTAGAAATGCAATTCAAACCTAATACAAGCTAACCTCTCAACTAGTTGCTATCTTTCAAGCAAGAAGATGAGCCAATGCTAGGAGGTGTGCTTTCCTCGAAGCGAGTGCCTGAATACAATCCAGCAGCATAACGGTGTAGTAGACAGAAGATATCAAATGAAGAGCTGAGGCTTGAATATATAGACGGGAGAGAACATCTAGAAGCTTCCAGAGGGCGCCCAAAACCCTAATTTTAAATTCACCTTTTCCCTCCAAAAGATGGCGTCCAAAAGCACCAATAAACATTTCACTTATTTTAAAATAAAACAATCTTCTCAAAAGGGCGTCCCACATTACTTGTCTCAATATTTGACATTTTAAAATTATAATTCATCTCCTTATGACGCCAAGACCCTCAAAGTCCCCTTTTTAAAACAACTTAAAGTTGCACTGCTAGACCAAGGGGTATAATATTAAAATAATAATATTATAATAAAATACTTATCTCTCCACTAAAAATGCGCCCAAGGCCAAGAATTGAAGTGCCAGCTGAAACGACTGCAGAAGAAGCCCAACTGAACTGACCCCAAACTGTCCACTGCCAAAAATAGAATTTACTAAAAATAGTAAATTCGCGAAGTTGCCCGGAATGCCAAACTGAACACACCACTGCGAAGCTCTCTGAAAACCCAGAAAGAATCCGCAGTCAGAAACCCAAACTCCAAGCAACAACCACCTCAAAACTTGGAAACCCTAATTTTACCATCCGCACAACCTACGGGTCTCCGGAATAGGCCAACGGTCAATAGAAACGATCACTTCTGAGAAGGGGACATTACAGAGGCATCAAGTTAACTCCTTGTTGACGTGGTTTTTGAGACCGCACCAACACAGAATAAAGTCTCCCAACGGACGCTCTATCCTCTCTTCAACAAAGTATTCAGCATGCTAAGATTGCGAGTAAGATCATGCTTTCAACTCCAAGGTTCCTTAAGTGCGAATAGGCTCAGTTTGGCTTAATGTGATATTGCTGGTATTTTCAAGGGGACTTACACAATTGTTCGACGGCTAACAACAAACAGCAGACAAAGGGCTTTCGTGTAATTCAAATGATTTGGCAAGTGAGCGCAAGTTTCCTAATTCTAACCGGAAATGAACTGAATTTAAAAGGGTGTAGGGCCTAAGAAACTAACATTCTATTCTAAATGCAGGATATGTGGAGCTTTGTTTCAATAGACTTCAACCGGATTTCACCTAGCCTCCGTCGGACAGCCTCAGTAAAATCGGTGCAATCTTCAAGGGAAACAAATAAAGATGTTCAAGTTATAATTTAACATACATACACCATCAGAACGATGCATATGAGTATGTAAACCACAACCGAAGTTAAACACAAAATAATCTCCAGTCGACCACACAAGGCGGACTTATCATCAACAAGCCGCTAGTGGTATGGAATAAAGCGAAGCTATCTCAATAAAACACCACACACCAAAATAAGCTACTTGCATGAATTTAAGCTACTTGGATACGAAAGGAAGAAGAAACCTTGCTAGCATTTCATGACAAGACGAATTCCATCATCAATGAAAAGATCTATTATCATAAAATGTGTTACACAACAATCTCCTCAAAAGTTTTCAAAGGGAAAACTTTCTCTCTTCTCCAAATTATGCAAAAATGCTCTACAATGCTACACTACTAACTCTAATACTAATACTCTCTCAATGTCTACTGTCTACTATTCCAATGTCTAATCTAATTCTAATGAGATACAAATGAGGGGGACTCCCCCTTTATATAGCTAGCCAAGTCCCAAAAGACGGCTAGGGTTACAATCAATAGAGTGGCCAGAATCGCGCCACCTCAGCCCTAAACAATATTGCCCTAAAAACCGCCACAGAGGAGAGTGGGGTAATAAATGCGCCATAATGTCCACCATCAGCCTTCTAGAAGATTCCGTTTGTAGACGCGTTCACATTGTCCTTGATCTTCTTCTTGACCTTTGTTCTTCAACTTCTTTGTCACTTGAGCTAACACCTAGCCATTTTTCGCAACTTTCTTCCTTCGAGGTTGAAACTTGTAACTTTATCCTCCTTCGAAGGTTGTGATATCATCGTGCTTCATCACTTCAAGTCATCGTGTTCTGGCCTCAACATTCCTCCTGCAAAACAAGCGAGGAGAAGAGTATTAGAGCACTTCATGATATAAATCTAACTTACCTACCAAGATTTTGATCTCCAAGGATTTGTTGCCTCCACTAGCCAACTTCGTGTTCAAGTTCATGCCTTAGACAAACTTCATCTTTGAGAAATTCATTTCACTACCTAGGGCTCCGATACTCAAATTCGTTCAACTCCGGCTCTGGAAGACTATCTTTACGAAGGGTTTAAGCAAATTCACCTAGGCAGTTTCTTTCAAATCCATCGTCTGGAGAATTTCATCTTGAAAACACGTTTTCTTCCCACTTGTGTCTTAGAAAATTTTCAAATTTCCCTTAGGAAATTCATCAACCTGGTGCCCACTTAAAATCTTCATCCCAGAATCCTCGACAAACTGTGGAAGACCTTGAAATCAACTCCTCATCAGCAATCTTCGATACCCAGAAGGAAATTTTCTCCAAAACGCGTCGAATTCATGGGTGCCCAACGAACGGGTTCATTTAATTTTCTTGAATTTTGAACCTTAGAAAATATTCTTCATCAAATTTATTCTCGTTCTTTGATCCCCTCTGAGAATTTTGCTCTGACTTGGAAAATTTTTACCAATCCTGTGCAGCTGGCATCATCTGACTTCATCTCTGGCAACTCTGCTCACACTTTAGGAAAATTCCATCACCTCTCCAGACTTAGGCATTTTTCCCAAGGAAGAAAATATTTTGCCTTAGAAAAATTTTAAAGCATCTTGGAAATTTTGCCTTGGAAATTTTGTTTCATTCGCCAGTGGGGAAAATTTTATCAACTTCATTTTAGAAAAAATTTCATTCACAGAGATGCCTGGCACATTTTATTTTCTAGCCACCACTTCGTATTTAACTTCACACTTGAAAAATATTTTTTGGAGCTCCAATGCCTTAGAGGAAATTTTATCACTTTGCAACTTCAACGCCTTAGCAATATTTGCCAACAACTTGTATTTCACCACGCCATGAAGTATTTTTTCACTTTATTTACCTTCTTTCACTCCATTCACTTACCTTTTACCACATAAACTTGGGCGCATTTCTATGTAGGTGGAGGATGACTCTTCGTATTCCACCTTTTGTCCTCACTTGAGCTTGTTTGGGCGCATTTCACCCCTTGAGGAGGACGAAACTTGTTGACTGGTTGACTTTCTTGGTTTTGGGCGCATTTTACATGCCTAGGAGGATGAAAATCTGCAACGCCACCTCCCTTGGAATATTCCCTCTTTTGTTTTTGTCTTTACTTGCCCTTATTTGGGCGCATTTCATGCATGAAGGAGGATAAAGTTTGAAACGCCCCTTTGACCTTGTTGACTCCTAAACATGGGCGCAAATAGCATGGTGAGGTGGATGAGATTCTAACGCCTTAGACTTCTTGTTGGGCGCATTTGCTACATGAGAAGGATGGGCGCAAATGGAGGGTGGTGGAGGATATCTCCATGCCTTAGAAATTTTTTTCTCATCAACCTCTTAGAGTGGGCGCAATTAGGCTAGGGAGCAGGATGAAGTTTTAACTTAGAATTTTTTTAGCATGCAAACTCTCAAGGTAGGCGCATTTTGCCTAGGCAGGTGGATGAAGTTCTTGACTTTCCTTGACTTTTTGCAACTTGCCATGCTTTGGGCGCATTTCCACCTAGGAGGAGGATGGCACTCATACTTAGAATATTTTTCATGCTTGAACATCTTGAGTTGGGCGCATTTGCTACTTGATGAAGGATAAAAACTTTTGACTGCTTTGACCTCTTTGCCTTTTGGGCGCATTTCAGCCTAGCTGGTGGATGAAAACATTTTGACTTGTTGACTTTTCCTCTCCTTTTGGGCGCATTTCACCCTAGCTGCAGGATGGGCGCATTTTGAAGTAGGTGGAGGATGAAGTTCCAGACTTAGAACTTTTTCATCATTTTTCGCCATCCTACGTGCCCTGCTATTTATAGTAAGTCCTCTGAATTTGCATCTCTGAGGCCCGGAATGACTTGAAATTTTGCGCACTGCATCCTCATGGCTTCGTCCACCTATCAACACTGCCGTTTTTAGCTGACCTGCTATTTTTAGCCTGTTTTTGAAGGTGGTTTACTATAAATAGTAACCTCATGTTTCTGATAGCTCCCATGCTCCGATCGAGTTGAAATTTTAATGAGACGCTCCTCACCACTTGACCTGTCTGCCGACACTGACGCATGCATCTAATTTACTATTTTTAGCATGTTTCCAATCTGACTTACTATAAATAGTAAGTGCTCCGTTTGACTTGAAATTTCACCAGCAGATAGCCTGAAGGATGTTGATCGCGGTGGCTTACATCGGTTTTCGCAAATTTTGACTTTTGATGCCTATTTTAGGTCTGCCAGAAACCCTAATTTGCATTGCATGCTGCATCAAAAGATTCTCGCTTGTCTTTGTTTTCTTTTTATGCATGATCACTTCATGATTCTCAACTGCTAAGGGCGTCACGACACACCTCGCTAAAAATAGCAAGTTCTTAATCGAAAGGAGAATCCTCGCTTGCATGTCATATACCATCAGCGAAGCCCTCGAAAACTCCATCGTGAATCACCGACATGCAAAAGAAACCCTCGACATGCAAACCCTAAAAATAGCCCTAAGGCTGAAATCGAAAGTGGTCATCTCGACTTGCATGTTATATCGCCGCCAAGGTCTTGAAACCCGTATGAATATGCCAACATGCAAAGACAAACTCTGCATCTAGGCCCCGAAATTCGTGTCGAAAGCCGGACCGCTAAAAATAGTAAGTTGTCTGTTTCAGCTCAAATTCAACCTGTGAGTAGCTTGATATGTTCTGAATGTCGTGTGACTGTCGGAATTCCAAAAATGTTGACAAACTGACCTGAATTATGCACTTACTAAAAAATAGTAAGTACCTCTGACCGATGAAATTTTGCTGAGAGCCTGCTGGAAGCATACTGACAAGAACGTTAAGCTCAAGTTTCAAGTTATTCACCTCGTTTGACTTCAAATTGGCTGGAAAGACTCAAACCCTAATTTCAGACTTGGCCAAATTCATGTTGAAGCTTGCAGACGGGAACGTCCCCAGAAAGTAGACCATCAGAAAAGAGACAGACAGAGAGAGAGAGACCAAAAACCAAACCCAAAATGACCAGAATGGAGCGAAAATTAGGGGTCCCCATCTTGAATGGGGCGATGTGTGAAAAAGGTCACAACACTCCTGTGTCATAATTGCTATCTTGGAGGGGTAGGACGTCCTGACTAGCAGTTCACTCATCCATTTGAGTGATCATCTCCTCCAACCAATTGTTAACTGTCTCATTATCTAGAGATCATCACATGCCTCAACTGTCAGTTTACTGCTTCTTAGCAACTTGCGCAATCCTACAAATATCTGCACACTTCAACGAGCAATTCACTGATTGGTAACTTTGGCGGCTCCTTTACTGGAGTGATGACCTTTGCTCCTTTTGCAACTTTAGTGTTGTATGATGAAACCGCTAAGTTTGATTGTGAACACTCTAGCTATGAGAAATCCTTTTGATCTTGCTACACACCCAAAATTCCAACATTATTCAACCTTCTAAACTAGCCTTGAAAGGCTATCAGATATACGAGCTATGAAACCATGTGGTCTTTGAGCGTCTGTGCCTGTCAAATTATCTGAAACAACCATTGGATGCACTTGATGTAGATTGGTTTCAACCGTCTTCAAGAAAACATGTAGCAAGACCGATTTGGTCTTGTATTCATCTTGAGAGGATTGTATTCTGAAAACCTTGAAGATTGACTATGCACACGATACTGTTCGGACAACTTTTTCTTCAATAGCTAAAAATAGCCTTGCCAAGGGTAATTTTTATGAAAATTTCTAAGACATGGGTTTTCCTGGGAATAATTTTCTAAGTAGGCCCAAAACTTCAGAAATTCTAAAAAGTTACTTCTCCTTGTACATGCAAGAACCCTTCAAGGCAAAGGTTCCAAGGGCAAGAGAAGCTTATTTATCCTGAAAAATTCTAATACATGGTTATTGTAGGCACTTCACAGCTGAACAAACCCAATTTGTCTATTTTTTTGAAACTGTTGTGCCAATCATACCTAGAAGGTCAGATCTATGAATAACTGTCGTTTACTTGGACATGCAAGAAGATCTAAGACAAGAATAGAAGAAAAAGAGGGGAAGAAGTTTGGAAGTTATAAACTGCCTCTCTGAATCTTCAAGAAAATCACGCCTAGAGATGTAAACCCTGATAAACTGTTCTTTTGTGCAACTTATTCTTGAAAACATGAAGAGAGCTAAGAATTCCCTCTGTCGGATCTTCAAACGAACTTGGAGAGAAAAATAATTGTGTTTGAGCTTCAACCTGCAAAGAGAAATAATGAATAATGACACCTAGGCTTGATAAATAGCACTTGATGTGGAATCAATCAAGTTTAGGCGCCAACACTTGATTGAGGAGTCAATTTGCCTGATCAGGAGTTCACAGAGATGATTTCCACCAATTTGGGGACGTTTTAGACATGAAAAGGCATTCAAAACAAACAACTTTAGTCAACTGGACCTATTTTGACTTTAGGCATCCAAGTTGAAGAGTTGAACATTTTTTTATCCTTTTTCTATGATGAAGTGGCTTTGTTCAATCCTTGATTTTGGTTGCCGCCATGTCCCTTCTCGACATCTCCCTCGAGGATGATTGGCCTATCACACCCACCGTAGGCCGAGACCGGATAGAGGGTCACTTCGAGCTTGGGCTCGCCCGCTAGCGTAGAGTTTGATCAACAGGCCGCTTGGGCTCGGGACGCGAGGCTTTTTGCACTTTGCTATTTAGCAGCGCCCCGTGCAAGCAGGGACCCTATTTTAGCGCATGGCTTTGGCGCATCCTAATCACTCTTTAGTTCACATCGACGGGATCGAATCGATGATAACGAGGAAGATATTAATATTTAATTGTATTGATTAAATATTAATTAATTAATGATTATAATATAAAGTTATAATTTTAAATTATAACTTAAGATTGGCCTTGAAGCCATCATTAAAGGGCCGCTTGATTTGATTTATATTAAAAATATTCACAGAGACTATTGGAGATATTAAAATATTAAATGTGAATATTTTATCAAAAACTCCTATTCTTAAGGAAATCGCGACTTTCAAAGATAAGTGAGATTTGCCTTGGGTTTTGAGCCATTATGTGATTATTGAGAATTGAAACTGATCAACTTTGATCTGAGCCTGAGACTTTAGGGTTTCGCGTTCGAATTCCTTGGGGAACGAGCCATCTCCATCGGAAAGCAATTCAGAGGGTGTGGAATACCACTTGATTTATTGCCAACAGAGGTTTTCTCATCCAGAGGAAACTACAGAGCTTCAGAGAAATTTATATCTTCAGTTCCTTTCAGTGTTTGCCATCCAGAAAGCATCTATTCCTTTTGGCGCATCATTTCCAGAGATCCAAACATTAAATAGCAAGGAGGCCGTACTTTTATTGAATGTTGTTTTCTGACATCAGGCCGTACTGTACCAGGCCGTACCAGCTGTGTTTGAGCCGTCCTTTTGCTTGGAAAGAGAAACGCCTCTCTTCTTGGCTTGATAACTTCTCCAGAGTGGCGCCCCTGTATCTGGAGTCATCTGCCATCGTTATCCGGAGGGAGAACTTCTTATTTGCAGCCGTACAACTCAGTTATCAGATCAGATTGTTGTTTTTACCAGGTTCTTTACATATTGAAAATTCATTGTTTTATTCATTGCGTGTATCTGGGTATTCTTGTAATCTATAGTGAAGATCAAATAAAGATACTGGCATCCATATTCTATCAATTCCAGAGTTATTTTATTTTTATTGAATTCATTTCAATTTATTGCAAAAGTCGTACCTTTTCATTCATTGTCAAAAAACTCAAAATTTGCAAAAAAATCACAAAACATCAAAAACCTTAAAAAACTACCGAAAGTCAGCCAGAGACAGAAAAAGGGGGAAACTAGGGTTTCTACAGTTGCTCGATTGATCTTGAAGTGCTGTTGATAGATCCATTGCAGAGTTGGATCAACTCTGAAGAGGTGTGCTCGAGAGCTGCAAAGCTCAAAACCTAAATCTGATGCCTCAAATTCTTGGGCACCTTTTCCCAAAAGGTTGCTTTTTCTGTCAAACTCAGTCAGTTTCGCATATGCATTTCAATTCCTCCATTTTAACCTTCAATGCTTTGACCTGAGATCACCGATGATTGACGATTCCGATGAACGTGCCGAGATATGGAATGGATTACCAGTTCAGTTTCGCAAAGGATGACTAGCCTTGCACATTCTGAAGGTTGATTTAGAGGTCTCAAAAGCTTGGGCACCCCTGGCCTGTAGGGGTGCCTTTGACTTTTTGTGCTATAATTTTCACTTTGCAATCATTCACGAACAGCCCTAGTTTGATCTTCGTCATCAGATGTTTGATTTATGTGTTGAGTCTCCTGATGATGTCATTGTTGAGATTGATCAAGACAGAGAAGGACTTCCTGGAGGTTATGGAGCTTGAAGATTGCATCTAATTGCCCAAAAAGTTGGGCGCCTATTTCTAGAAGTTGCAATTTCCTTAACATAACCAATTCTTCGTGTTCTTCATTTTACCTTTGCTTCCTACGTTTTCTGTTGGATCTTCGTTTGTGAATGCTTGACAGGTCCTGTGAGCTTGCAACTGGATTGATCGTGAAGTTGAAAGGATGCTGAGCAAATGCCTTGGAGAAAACAGTTGCTGAAAGCCACAACAGGTGACTCAAAATGATGGGTGCCCCTGGCCAACAGGGGCGCTTTTTTCCTTGCTTGACTGTTGTCTTTGATGATGCTTGCTTTCAACATCTTCTATCTTCGCCTCTGTTTGCCAGTGATCGATGAATCAGGTGAACTTGCTTGGAGATGCGTTGGAAACCCAGCAGAATCATGAAGGAGATGACTGTCTTGGAAAAACTTGATGATTGCCTTTGACCTTTTGACTTCATGGGTGCCCTTGGTCAGCAGGGGCGCTTTTGGCTGCAACTTCATCATTTTCTTGAAAATTCTCATCTTTTTGCACTTTGTGTTCACCGTGTAGCTTGATTGGTTTGATCATCGTTGTAGACAACGCGAACATGTCAACCATAGTAATTGCTTTCACCATGGTGTGTGTACAGGTGCTTGAAAGATGGCTAAGGCATTGACTGTGTAGCCTCTTTCTTGTAGCAAGGCATGCATTCTCCAGACTTAGAATATTTTTAGCATTTTCACTTTTTAAAATCCTGTCCGTCGCAGAGCATCTTTTCAAGCATTTTTTGCCATGGATTCTTCCTTGAAGCTTTTGAGGCTTGGATTTCGATACCTAGTACTAGCCATCTACCATTAATGGCTACGGAGGTCCTAGCTTTTCCCTTGAAAAAATGAAGTAGACCCATCAAAGTAAAACAAACATTTTGGTGATTTTGACTTGACCAATGTGATAATGAAGTCAAATTATCCTATCAAAATCATTTTCAACTAATTCTAGAAAGGTCCTATTTTTAGGGGTTTCCCTAAAAGCAGGGGTACCAAACCCTAATTTTCAAATTTTCAGAATTTTGCAATTATCTTCCTTGACA
>VDFB02386165.1:0-11401 GCA_007258455.2 Sequoia sempervirens | reverse complement strand
GTGCAAATATGAGCTCACAATTGAGTTCAAGGAGTCAAATAAAGTCTTCTTTTCCTTTTATTTCATCCAGAGTGGACTTGTGAGGCCCAATCTACAAGGGTTTGAAGTTGGGAGGTGGTTGCGAGATCTAAGAGGTAGCTAATATTCTCGAGTATTTTGGGCCAAAGTAGATCTTTCCATCATTTCAAGAATGCCCAAAAAATCCTAAGATTGACTTTCAAATCGTCAAAATTGAAGACCTTTTCCCCATTTCCCTTAGTCTATTGTTTTAGATTTCCTTCACCATTTTTGTTTGTATATTCATATGGAATTTGTTCCATACAATATGTAGCTTCATTATTCTACAATCCAAATTGGGTCAACAACATATTTGAGTGAATATTCTTTGCATAATGTTGGTGTAGTACTCTATTTGCATAGTTGGTAATTTAGTGTTATCATCTATCTAAAGGGTATGAATTCAATATTTTTTAATATTATTTTTTGTTTGTTTAGAACTTTGGTCATTGCATTGGCTGTTAGCTAGTAGTTGTAGCTTAATAGTCTGTGGTTATTGGCTTAGTCATGGGGCTAAACTCTCATGAGTGGCATGTGGAAGCCACCACTAGGCTTCACCCCGTTACTTGAGAGATGATGCCACTATGTGTGGCATTTCTTATTTTCATCAATATATCCTTGTAGTCACATCAATGACTAATAGCTAGTCCCCAAGGGGCTAAATGTTTTCCCCTAAGGCCCTAATTGGGAAGATTTATTTGGAGGACATACCTTGTGATCTAGAAGTCCATTTAAAAAAAATGAGATATCATCAAAAAATTGGTTTAGAGCTCTTTGTAGTGGTGTAGATCATTTTGCTATATTTTTTGTAAGTAATTTTTTTATTGAAGTAAAATTTCCCTTTTGGACCTCTAAGCTCATAATTTTTTTCTAGTTTATCTGATTTTCATGATTCTAGTAGAAATTAAAAGGTATTTAGGTGCTCATTAGTTCTATTCATCTATATTCTCTAGATTAAGCCCCAAGTACCTTTTATTCAAATTTGTGCATATTTTCATTTTGGTTGATTACTTAGACACCTTGATTTAGTTTTAGGAGATTTTGTATCATATTTTTGTAGTATATTATCTATTTTTCTCTCTTGGCACTTGTTTCTCTCATGGATGAACCATTTTCATTTGAGGTACTCACTCCTCATAATTATCACACATGGAAAATAAGAATACAAAGGTTAATTTGGTCGAATGGTTTCTGGTCTACCTTGGGCAATCATTAACAATAATTTTTTAGGGAATATGAGATATTTTCTCATAGGAAAAAATGTGACGAGGCTATGGGTTAATTGCATTGCATGTTTATGAAAAAATATTCTTCCATATTGAGGAGTGTACTACACCATGCGAGGTATGTGATATGTATAAATAATTATTTGGCTTAGTTAGTTATGTTTGTGCTTTGAAATTAGAGGCATAATTGGCATCTCTTTCCACTGATTCATTTCCTAGCATTAAAGACTATTTGGTTAATTTGAAATCCATAAGATCTCAATTGGATGGATGTGAGAAAGATAAATCTGATAAGGAATGTATATTCTTAATTTTTTCTAAGTTGAAGGGTCTATTTTCTTTTCTTATTATTTTTATTCCACCATGGATGGCCTAGGTGAAGCTTTTAACATTTCTTCTTTTGAAACACTTTTTGATCAATTAACTAGAGAGAAAATAAAATTTATTCAGTTGGATGTAATTTCTAAGAATCAAGCATTGGTAGCACAATCACCTAAAGGAAAATGTAAGAAGAATTCTAAAACTAAGACATAATATAATGAGACTCCCACCTCTTCCAAAGAGGATAAAACTAAGAAGAAGAAACCCAAGTGTCCATATTGCAATAAACTAGGGCATGGTAAACATAATTATTATAAGAAAGAGTTAGATGAATGAGGCAAATTCTTAAGGAGCATAACATTTCTTTTCCTTCAAAGTATTCTAGTTTACCTTCTTCTTTTTCACAACCCTCTTCATCCACGTATTCAAGATCCTTAGGTCATGATAAAGGAAGTGATAGGATGAAAGGAAAAGCCTTTGTTGTAACTAAAGTTGTTGAGTCTATTGGATAGATTCTTGAATATGGAGCTTCTAATCACATGGCATGTTCACTAGATGAGTTCTTCACATTTGAGCCTTCCCTTTTAACAAAGATATTGATGGCTAATAATAAGTAAATGGTTTTTTGTTACAAAGGAGATGTTGACATGGGTAATGGGAGATTTAATAATGTCCTATATATTCTTGAGCTTGGAAATAATATTCTCTCTATATATTAGGTTGCACATAGTGGTTTAGGGAAGAGTATTAATTTTACTCTAGATTTAGTGTTCATTAAAGATTTAAATATTAGGCAGCTTGATGGAGTGAGAAAGGCTAATCATTATTTCCATCTTTATTTCTTTCCATATATTTTCTTCTACTCTTGATGCTCAAATTCTTGAGCTCCTATTGTTGCATCGTGGATAGTTCTTTAAAGGGTCATATTGGCCACTTCAACCTTTATGTTAAGATTCCTCCCACTTCTTTATATTTCAATGTTGCTATACCTTGCAATACTTCAGTTTAGCAATTTTTTTTGGTTCTTCATATATGGCCTTGTGGGATGGTTACTTGATAGGTATATGTGATTTGGTTTTTCATTATCATATTGTAACTTTGGATGAAATATTTGATGGGTTTTCTCTCCTCTTTGATAATAATTGCAAGAAAATTGTTGACTCATCATCATTGTTTTTGGAGATTTCTCTTGAATTTCCACATAGTCATGATTTAGTCTCTTTTGGGATAACACCTAATTTTGTTGAGACATATTATTGCATGGAGACACTTCATCCTTTTCTATAGACAAGTTTTGAGGATACTTCCCTCATCTCTCTTCATGGAGTTGGAGTTTTGTTGGCATCATCCATGTAATTGTTTCTTCCCAAAGGGAGACATGTTTGTAGGCATTGAATTCTCTTTTCTCTTCAATCCTTCTTCATTGGCTTTGGAGATAATTCATTATGGGGGGATACATAGTATCTATCTTTCTATCTTATGGGGGAGGTATCTATTATATATTTGTGATGGATTTTGTCCCTGGAGGGTATTGCTAAGACCTCCATTAATCACTAATTTCATCAATTGTACATGTATCCTCTCTTTTGGAGAGGGATTTTTGCTCATGTGGTTTTTCTTCTTTTTTTCCATTTGTGAGAGATCATATGTAAATGGGTACCTAAAATGACCTATATCTAGGACTCATCCTTTCATTTTTGCATCATTTACATAATAATCTACTCACTAAGTTACACTTAAGGGGGTGTTGGCATAAGTAGGTATTTTACCTACGTAGTTCACTTATAGGTCCTATTTACATGTTAATTCCACATAATTTGTATGGTTTTTTCTTGAACTATTAGTTGTCACATAGATCTTATCTTATCTTTTTGGCATTTAATTCTTGAGCCCTAGGTCATTTAATAATAGGTTGAGTTATTTGTCTTATGGTATAGGATTAAGACACATGTCATAATCTTGTCAAATCCTATCTTTCACCTTGTCTATATAACCAAGTCTCTTGTAAAATTTGTATCATAAGATCATGCAATATTAAGAAAACTATTATCTTACCATACTCTCTTGTGGAAGATTATAATTTTTTTTTTGTAGGTGATCCTAGACTATGAGCTAATTTTATGCTCCTACAAATATATTTCCTTAAAATATAGTAAAAAATATACGGGAAATCCAATAACTACTTAAATATATATAGTCTTAAGAAAGTCATATAAAAAAGTTCCATTTAAAAAAATATTTTTAGATATCATAATTTTGTTTCAAAGAGAATGAGTAATCCATCAAAATGAAAGAATATTTCTTTATCATAATTAAATTTTAGTAGTGTAATCAAAGTAACAAAAAATAGTTTCAACAAGGAATACATGTACTTTTGATAAAAAAAGATCCATCTAACATAGGGTTGTATAATATTGTAAAGACTATGAGCAACCATTAATCTTGAAGATAATTTTCTCAAACCAAAAACTAAACTTAGACTTCAAGAACTATAAACTGTCTAACATTAAAAAACTTGATAAAATGAATAAAGTCATCAAAATTAATTAATGGCATGAGGCCCTAATAAAAATAGAAAAAACTATAATTTAAAATCGATATAAAAAGATCAAACACTAATAAGCTTTGTAACAATGTTTCAACCCTCCAATATTGTGTGCTTTATAATCTTCCATGCAAGAATAACCCTAATGAACATTTAAATCTAGACCACAAATTAATGGTGTGATTATTGTTATATTGTACAAATTTGAATCCCTGGTTGGCAAGTTTCTCAAAAATTGTATTGATAATCTCATTCATAATCCCCATGACCATGCCATAAATATTAAAAGGGCACATATACTTAAAAATTGAAATAAGTATATTTTGTAGGAGGCTCTATTTTTCATATGCTTCTTCTTTCCCTTCATATCTCTAGCCTCTTTAAAGACACTTTGGCCTTGACAACCTTCTATTTTAGTACTTGGATTTGAGTACTTGGATTTTAGTATTTGTACAAAGTAGCATATTCCCATATTTAGTAAAATTGTAAAAATGTTGATGATAAAATTGTAGAGTTGAAAATAAATTACTGTATCTAATATTTTCCTTTATGTTTTAGTGAAAGTTCTTACATAAATAAATAATATATTTTTATTATATGGACAATAGCCACAAAAAACAAAGAACAACCTTTTACATTACAAAAATTTCTATAGATAGAGAAAAAAAATCTAATATTGGAACATTTCCTTTTCAATTTACCCTTTGTAGTTTGAATAAGTCACATTACGTAACCAGTTCCTAGTTAGGACCATTTCACACATATTCACATGTTAAGTTTACTTAGTGATTTATGAATTTTTCTAGAAGTCTTAGTTGTCATGTGATCTTATCTTATCTTATCCCCTAGTTGTCACATTACATTGGATTATGCCACTTGTAATCATCCTAGTTTTTCCTACCTCTCAACCTTGCCTATATAAGGAAGGTCTCATTTGTACGTTTACATAGATCATGTTTGATCTAATATTTTTTTTCATTATTGTAAATTTAAGCTCTTTCATTTCTCTCTTGTGGAAGGATATTTTGGTTTTGTAGGTGATATTTGGAGCTTGAGTCCTTGAGTGACTCTAACACACTATTCTACCTTGTGTTAAGGTGTTCTATGGTTCATATTGTTAGCCTTCTTATCTTCTATGAGGAGTTTGCAGTTAGGTACATTGTAGAGTTGTAAGATGATCTTAATTGGCTTAAAGACATGAATATGCATCATGAATGTGGAGTCATTTTGTGATACTATTTGTTTGAGTTTCATTGTTGTTGTGATCTTTTTTATATAAAGTTCTTGTATTCTATGTGCATTTTAATTTCTTAAATGATATATTGTGAAGGGTTGGAATGTTTGGAGTGAATTAGTTATTTTTTGTGTGTGACTGATTTTTTTGAACATGTCTGTGAGATATCTATGTGAGTAATAAATCAATGAACTAAAATATAATCACTAGAGTTTTTAATTTTACACTCTTTGTTTATTGACTGGATACATCATTGCCAAGATTGATGGTTGGGGAGGACAAGGATATCCTTATGGTGGGTTCAATACCTAATCACATCAACAACTAGAACTTGGAGGTATTAACTTGCAGAGTTAATCTTGAAGTCCTTTAGATATATTATGATGTACATTATGTATGACCACATTGTATATATGGTAGTTGGATTCATAGCCTATTGTATTCATTATCATTAATGAGGGTTGTATTAATTTACCATTTGTACATTTTTATTAAGTGATGGTGTTATTAGTACATTAATCGTTAGGAAATATATTGTAAAGAGACAATATACTAGATGATGATGATTAAATTAAATTTTAATAGTTGCATCAACCAAAAATATAATTAGTTTAATATTATAGCAATGAGTTCCATGACTATTGTACATGGTTGCATGAGAACACCCCTAAGCAACAAAACTCAAGTGTATGATTTTTTCAAATGTACATAAGTAGAATATTATTTTATTTTTTATAAAAAGAAGTTCCTCACTTTAGAAATATTGATTCAAACCTTTTCTAATTCATTTATAATTGAAGTTAAGACAAAACTCAAGCGTATGTTTTTTTGACACAAGAACAAACGAACAAAAGATGAAGGTCCAAAGCATTCTACACAAAAGAGAAAATCATCAAAATGAAAACAATAATAGAATTCAGAAATTATCAACTATACCGAATGCTAAACAATCTATATTATTTAAACCAAACAAATACAAAAGTACAAAGAAATAACAATACACAAGATGCTGTCATAGAGCCAATCTAAATAAAAGAAACACAAATATCAATATATATATTACTTGACTATAAACCTATAAATATTTATAGCAAACAACAATTTTAAGACACCTTAAAATGTTGTTATATTATTGTTTTACTAATTAAGCATTTTGTGCATGTCATATGCCAGTAGAGCTTTAAAGATTGCTTCCCTTAGTTGCTATTCATATATATTTACAAAAGATTAGGTTGTTGATGAATATATTAATAAGAGGCTAAGAAACATTCAGCTTTAGCTGTTAGATGTATAAAACACATGTAAAGAGTCATTTATGAGCAATACCTAAAAGTACAGTGAAATCTCTTTTGGCACTGAAACGAAACCACGACTAAAAATACAGGCCTACACTAATTAATCAATATCTTTTATTCTTAAAGGGCAGTTTACTATTCTGTTGTAATAAGTGCGAACATGTCAATGAATGATGGTGCTGTGTCATTTAGCAAAGTCTCAGACTTCTGATATTTCTTGTACGAAATGTCTCCATAGAATTCTCTGAACTCTGGAGGCTTGAATGCTTTATAGAGACGTGGATGATTCTCGTCAACAAATTCTGGTGGTGCATTTATGACACTCTCTTCTGAAAAGTAGTAAAAATATGGCAGCGACACACGAGGAGGCTCACATTCTCCCATTATCACTCTGTGGATGCTGTTCCATATCCTCCCATTACTCCATGCCTTCATATAGTCGCCCATCAGAACAATCAAAGAATTTGACAGAACCTTCGCTTTTGCCCACTTTCCATACTTGTTCTGAACCTCAAGCCCGCCGCTCTTATCTTGGTACAGTACTGTTATAAAAGAGTGATCGGCATGGGGTGACACTCCTCCTGTTTTATTTGACGGTATATGATAGTAATTCAGGCGAAGAAGACCCCAGAACTTAGTTTCATTACACTTGCTAATTCCAAAGCTTCTGAAAATTAGTTTGATAATATTGATCATCAACTGTTCAACCTCAGAAGTGTATTGCTGGATGATTTTGCTGGGAAACGAGAAAATTGTAAGATGATGAACATGTTTGGACAGAAATAAAGTTTGCAGCACTATGGGCATGTAAAAATATACAAATAATTTTTGTTAAAAAAATAGATTTCTTCATCATAAATCATATAGGAAATTATAGTGATGTTACTTAGGATGTATGAGAAAGTGATAAAAATTTCCTTGAAAGATTGAAATTTGGACACAAATTGAAATAATGAATGCATAGATCATGGCACACTATCCTATTTTTGAAAGAAAATTATTTTAATGGTTGATTAATTTTGTAGTGGGACTATTAGGTAAAAATTGAGAGAAAGAATAAATGATGAGAGTTATGGCTTAATTTTTCTATTATGAGAAGAAAACCACCCTCAATATTCCTATTGGGAATAAACCCTTGAGTGAATTCAAATATTCTTCCATTCTAGAGATGAGTGATATGGTAGATCTAGAGAAGGTTAGCTAACAAGCTATGTATACATAGAAAATTCTCAAATGTACTAGTATTGACATCAAATGAACCTTCCCAATAAAATTCACTAGAGAATCATCTTCGATGAGAATCTAAGCCATGAAACAAGGTTTCAAAAAATAAAATTGTTCTTTATCAAACCCCTTTTGGTGTCAAGCACTTGAGTAAAGAATTCACTAACTAGAAGAATAGATTCTCAAGAAAAATTTTTGTTGCTTTGTGTTTACCTAATTTGGAAAAATAAGTGAAGGAATATGTAGTAGAGGAGGGAAATTAATGTTAGATGTTTTATCTCATCGATCTACTTTGTATGAATGAATTCTCCTCACAGCCAACCTTCTTATATTATCTGCAAGGTGCCTTTGGTTCTTATAAGAATTCCCATTAGATGAAGAGGATTTGAATTCTTATTTTGAAGTAGATCAAGATTGTGAATTTTATTTTTGTGAATTATTCTTGGCCCTATTATGTTTCTTATTAGATTGACCTAAATCTTTCTATCCCTTTGGTTGACCAACTAATAAAACTTGATACTGTGATGGCTAAAGTAGACCAAGGAAAAGTAGATTTCCTTATCCATGCATCAACATCTCAAAGAAGGATGTCACAGATGAATGGATAATGTATATGACAACCCTAATTAAATTGTGATTATGAAAGCTAAAAATGAAGGATAAATATTTAGGACCAAGGTTGTCGAGGGTACTAAATATATATAAAGAATTTCCTTTTTCTCAATGTTACATGCTTCATATTGTTATGTAAGGTCATTAGGATTCATGATGTAATCTTAGATGTAATTAAAGTATTCTGGATCTAGGCTCATTATTCCAATATAGCCTCAAAATTTATCAATTTTACAGTACAAATTTTATATTTTTCCAAGCTTCATTTGAGTTTATATAATATTCATTCTAAGAAATTAGAGATCAAGGTAAATAGAAACATGAATCTATTCAAGTGATTTAGTATGTTCAAGAATCCTTTGTATATTTTAGCTTAGCATATGTGGGTTCAATTGTATTTTCTTCAACATATGAAGTATATCCTTATTGCTTTAAGATTTTTCATCAATTTTCATGCCATGTTAAGTTGTTGTATGGACTTAGCAATGAAAATTTAAAGTGATCCATTGTGAAGGAAAATTAGAACACAAGTAGGAAGAGATGTACAATGACAAAGCACACCGAGAAACCCCCAAATTCACTAAATGAAAGAACCCCTATGAAAATATTATTTTTCACTTTACAATTAATGTGATTACATGTGCCATGAACAAGAAATATAAAATTTAATTTGAATTAAACACTTACAATTTGCAAAAAAAATACTTTATGTTGGAAGTATAATTTTAAATTACAATGAGTACAATATGATAGCACCACTATAAACTACGCAAAATAAATAAATAAATAAATAAATGCAACTAAAAAGGAGCCTTATGATCTTAGACAAAGCCTCACATATTTTCAAAATAATAAATTTGTAGCAACATCTTTGAAAAATTAAAAATTCTTAAAAATCCATAAACATCAAAATTAGAAAATTATTACACTAATGCATACAAAAAAAGAAGAAGCCCAAATAGAAAGTTTGGTTAAGGAAAGGATGTTAGATGCTCAAGTTATGACCTTCTAAAGTCAAACTATAAATTTTAAAATTTCAATGGAGAGAGGGAAAAAGGTTTTAAATAGAGTGTTGACATCAATAGGTTTTCATCAATAAAATATGCTAAATTTTTTCCAAATATTCCAAATTCTATAATATTCTCAAAATCACGATCAATTTTCTCTAAAACCACTATTCAATGTTGAAACTACCTTCTAAAGGTGTGAAAGCACTATTTCAAAAATAATTATTTCATTGGAATATTCCTCTAAGTGGTGGGAGGGGCATGGTTGGTGGCATCACTTGGTGGTGTGCACCTCTATTGTGTTGACATTTGCAATGATAGGATTGTTGTCACCCATAGGTGGTGTGGTGGTGGTTGCTACCCTTTGATAGCATACATAGTGAGTGGTGCAACTATGTGTGGCACAGTAATTGCTAATGTTTTTTTATTGTATGGTATGATGTAGGGGGAGTCGTACAACTTGAGACCCTCAAAAATTTATTTAGAGTCATATTTATCTAAATTTGATGATTTTATAGTTAGCCTTAGTATTTCTTGGCCTTTTAGACATAATGGAAGGATGTATTTGCACTCAAAATAGATTGCTACCTACTATATTTAGTAAGAAAACTTCCTCTTTAAACTCTTAAAGATTTGGCCATTGGCGTCTAACTAGAACAAAATAAAAACCTAATCTAACTTTGTTCACTACTCTAAACTTAATGGTGAGCTTAGAATGTATTTAGAAAGCTTTGATATACCTACAAAATGATAATATTAGAAAAAAAACCCACTATAAATTAAACTTTTTTCACACCTTTTTGATTATCTAGATCATCTAAGGATGCAAGAGAAAATTATACTTAGTGTTTCAAGAAAAAAATAACTATAGACTCCCAAATTTATTAGAAAGTCTAACCCACAACTTATAACCTGGACTATGATATGATGTAAGATTTGGTTATGAATCCCCCCAAAAAATAAATAAATAAAGGAAAGAAATATATGAAATCCATAATTAAAAGAATAAACTATATTCTATTTAATAGGAAATACAAATTATAGTACAACAAGTGATTAAAAATAAACTATAAGTGAGTATATATAGAATATATCACCTAGTAGAATAGCAAGGCAACCAATGTGAGATAATATGTAAAAGGTCCCTAAGTAAACTTATCCTAGTAAAAAAAGGGTCTAAGTGGAGAATTAATTAGATAATATACCTTGTTCACATTAGAGAAAAAAAATAGATAAAGATTCATTAGCTAATGCAATTCAAATTGAAAAACATGCTTCTCTAATAGCTGAGATATAAAATTAACTTAATAGTTGACTAGCAAGTACACCATCTAAAAACTAGAGATCATACCATCATTAATAAAACTAGCAGTTGCACAATATTCAATGAGCAACAGAATAGCTGATAGGCACAGACTGATATTCAATTTATATTTATTATTACATATTATATGAAATATGACGCATATTATTAAATATAAATATTATATACATACACTCTCTTTTCCTCCCACCCTATTTGTATCTCTCTACCTCTACCTTCTGTCTACTACTTTTCTCTATTACCTCATGTATCTCATTTTTCCCCCTCTATATATTCCTCTCTCTACCTCTTTCTTTGTATCACCTCCTATATCGTTGTCTTTCTATCTCCATCTCCCCCTCTCTCATCATCTCCCTCTTTCTATCTCTATTTCTCCCTCTCCCTCTTTCCCTCTCCTTCCATTGCTCAGGCTATCTATATGTTTATCTACCTTTCTCAAACCACTTCTATATTTTTTAAGTTATATCTATCTCTGTCCCTATCTCTCCCTCTCTCCTTATCACTCCCTCTTTCTATTTCTCTTTGCTTATCTCTCATCTCTCTATTTCTCTCCCCC
>VDFB02386163.1:213495-230303 GCA_007258455.2 Sequoia sempervirens | reverse complement strand
AAAGTTGGAAAGTGGTATAACTTTCATTTTGTTCATCATAAAATCGAATCAACTCCTCTAACACATTTGTATGGGTGGGTGAATGTTAGGAAAGGTCCTATTTTTCACCCAAATATGCCAAAATAGTCTAAGCAAAATTCTACTAATGAAGTTTCTTAAGAGACCAAAGTGCAAACGGGCAGAAAACTTTGATAAGTGATCACTCAAAAATTGTAGAACTTGTAAACATTATTTTTGAGGCTACGAGATCATGTAGGGCCCCTCTACAATAACCTCTCTCAATTTTTGATAGCTCCATGTCATTTTCCTATGGTAAATAGATTTCAATTAAATGGAAAATGGGTCAATTGCATGTAGTGTAAAGTTGGAAAGTGGTGTAAATTTTATTCTATTTGTCATACAACTGAATTGACTATTTTGACAAATCCATATGGGTGGTTTTATGTTAGGAAAGGTATTTTATAACAGCCAAACATGTTGAAACAATCTAAGCCACGTTCTACCAGTGAAGTCTCTTAAGAGACCAAAGTGTAAAAAGGCAGCAAACTTTGACGAGTGATTACTCAAAAACCATAGCAATTGGAATATTCATTTTGAGGCTTTAGGATCATGTAGGGACCCTCTACAACAACCTCTCTTAGGTTTTGATATCTCCAAGTTATTTTCCCATGGTGAATAGATTTTTGTTGATGGAAAATGGGTTAGTTGCATATAGTGTAAAGTTGGAAAGTGGTGTAACTTTCATTTTATTCATCATACGACTAAATTAATTGTTCCAACATGTCTGTATGGGTGGTTTTATGCTATGGAAGGTCCTCTTTTTCACCCAAACATGTTGAAATAGTCTGAGCCACATTCTACCGATGAAGTTTCTTAAGAGACCAAAGTGCAAAAGGGCGAGAAACTTCAACAAGTGATTACTCGGAAACCATGGTACTTGGAAACATTCCATATAAGGCTACGAGATTGCATAAGGCCCCTATATAATAACCTCTATCAATTTTTTATAGCTCCAAATCATTTTCCCATGGTGAACAAATTTTAGTTGATGGAAAATGGGTCAATTGCATGTAGTGAGTGTAAAGTTGCAAGGTAGGCTACTTATTTTTGTTCTTCATGGGGCCAAAAAATTAGCACCAATATGTCTAGGTGGGAACATCTATGCTAGGCATGGTCACCCAACTTTGTTATAAAAGGTTCATAGTCTTTCCTATTTGAAGGGTCACAACTTTTTGCCTTTGAAAAGTCACAACCAAATTCATGTCATCACTATTCGTGAGAATCTAAATTGATTTATTTGTAACTTTTCAAATATTCTTAGGGAAAAGGAAATTCTTGAACTTTCAATTAGTTATTTTTATGTCATGCACATCTCTTGAAGCTATTTATTGACTATTGTAAGCATGCAATTTTAACTTTTAAAGTTGTACATTGTTCTAATTATTGGGTTTGAATTCACGTTTAGAAATAGGATGAATATCTTCTTTTTTTGTTGGGAAGGTTGATTCATGGTCTCTTAATCTCCAATAATCCAATGCCCTTATGATCTTTAATAAGACTTGCATGCCTTGATTTTTTTTGTGAGATTTAGTTGTTACTTTCCATTTTCTTTTGTCAATAGTTTTATGATTTTTTCTTTATCTACGTAATACATGAAGCATGAAGTATACACGTGGAATGGTAAATTTCTTACTCAATGATATAAAGCATGAAGCATTACTATATTCATATGATTGATTTAATGTTCAATAATCTTATAGGAGAATAATGTTCAAAATTTATTATATATTTACAATTATAGAAAAGAAGAGTACATGGAAAACACTTGGATTTTAAATATTTGAAGTAAATCATCTACTATAAATATCTATTGAAGCATGGATTTATAATGAAAATATGGACACCATCAATTAAAAAGATTTGTATTAGCCAAATATTCATGTAGGGATACATCAATATATGTCAATATAAGTATAAAATACATACAAAATAGTCATATAGGCTTACAAGAATTCCATATAGGCATACAATTTCAAGTATATGCAATACAAAATATGTCCAAAAATTCCATATAAGCATACAACAAAGGACCCCAATCAAAAGTCATTGTCCTCCAGGTGGAGGAAATAGAAAGGTGGCCTTTGTTGGTTGGATGGATGGCTATGTATATGACACTCATTTACTTTGAATTCAAAGGTTGATCCTCCTATTTAGTTCTAGATCAAGCTTCACCTTTTACAATAACAAGTAAAAATACATTAATATATAGAAATTACATTATAAAAATAATATATTTAACAAAATAACAACTTACCTCTGTCAAACAATCTCTCTCCTCAAGTGGAAGATCTGCATGCTCAAGTTCTGATGTGCCAAATTCATATAGAAACCATCCAACTAGAAATTAAACTACAAATCAATAATCATTTGATTTTTCAATAATAAACAACTATAACAATGAATGTAATTTGAAATTTACTAATCTTCCTCATACACAATGAGAGCCATCGAGTTGTCTATCAAGTGGAAGATACACCACCTCAGTACCTGCCATCCCAGCATGGGAGAACACATCATCCTAAAAAAGGTAAGGAGCATATGGAATTGTGTGGCTGGGGCCGTGGTGGCAGGTCGCTTGGCTTATAATGTGGGATGATAAGCAAAATTTTGGGAGTACTTATTAGACTATATATTTCTTACTATTATGCTTACTATTTTTTCCTATCATAAACTTGTTTGAGAGGTGGGCATTTCGATTTTCCATCTAGCCAAGTTCTGTCCGCTATTCCTCTATTTCCACCATATTCCCTATAAAAGTGTTAATTAAATAATTTATTTTAGTGTGTTTTCAACCTCTAAGGTTATTAAAGTGTTTAATTTTACAATAATTGATAAGCTTACCTTTTCTAAATCCTTCATCTCTTGAGATTAGAATGCGATATATCAGATTGCTTTTAGTTTACAGATCCCATTCAACCTTTTGAATTTAAATCAATTTTAAATTCCCTCTTTTCTCTTTCCTAGTCATATCCTCCATAATCTTCTTCTAATATGGATTAGTTTAATTAATACATGATTAATATGTGCACACCTTTAATCAAAATTAATGTCACATCCTCCATATTTTTCCACTTGCTTTTAATCTTTCATTAGTCTTCTTAATCACCTGTTTGCACAACCTTAATCTAATCCTTATGCCATTCTTGGTATGCCTCTAAGTCAACCTTCATAAGTGCTTTCTTTATTTATCCAAGACCTCTTCCCCATGTGAATTAAAAATTCACATTTATTCCTTCAATGCTTTTCTCTTCCCCATGTAGAGTGTTGAGAAATTCTAAAACTTCTCATATGTCACATCTCTCCATGAGGACAAGGACCTCCTTTATGAGGACTTACAATCAAAAATTCACATTTATTGTTCCAAGGATTTATCTCTTCCCTATGATGATTAGTGGGGAATTCTAAAATTCCTCATGTGTCACATCCTTCATACATGGGACAAGAACTTCCTTTTTGAGGAAATTTTCTCCCAATCCCAAGGCAAGATGTGAGGGCTTGTGAGTCCTCAACTCACCACAACCCTTCATCTTGTCCATGTTGGCTAAATCCTAGCCATATAATTCTCTAGAGACTCTTCCCCTAAAATAAAGGATTTTAGTCTCATTTTCATTCATTACACATTACGTGCATTCACAATCTCACTCTCAAGCACTCAAGAAATCTCATACTCTCATTCAAGCACTCTCATCCACCATTGTTGCACTCTTCAAGCTAGTCTTGAATTCATTTTAGGTATTTAATCAAATACCCACCTCCAACATTGCATCCTCCATTGCATCACCATCATTTTGCATCCATTTTTAGGTGATTTTCCATCAAGTAGCACACAAATTATCAACATCAAAGGGCCAACCAACAAACCAAATTGAGCAAGGTAATATCTTTTGTTTAATATTTCTTTTGTTCAAGTTCAACTAGGCTTATCTTGAGGTGGTGTTTTGTGTTCTTCTCCTTGTTGAATTTATTTTGTTTTGCATCATTTAGGGTAGGAAAAACACGCTGCACACAAAAACTGCCTATTTTAGGCTTTTATCCATAGTAGCAAGCAGTGAACTACTTGATAAAATGTTTTGGTAGAAATGTATGAAAAATGTGGTAGCATAGAGAACATAGTGAAGTATTCAAAAAAAATGCCTCAAATAAATGTGATATCATGGTGATGGAATGGAATGAAAATTTTGTTTTTCATGGAATTCCATCACCATGAGACCACATTTCTTTGAGGTATTTTTTTCAAACAGTTCATTTCCTTCTCTATGCTATTATGTTGGGATGGGGTGGATGGTATAGTGAGGTCTTGGTTATGAGATGGAAGGGGGTCATGACATGAAGATGGAGGGATGTTTTGATCATGAGGGGAAGTGGATCATTAGATGGGGTGGAAGGTGTACTTTGAGACCACATTTCGAGAGTGGTCATACAATAGAGTGGAAGATGTACTTTGATCTAGGCATGGAAGGATGTCATTAGATGGAGTGGGGAAGAGGGGATTGTGAGAGGGGGATGACGAGATATCTTTCTCTTGAGATGGAAAGATATCATTAGATGAGATGGAAGGAATATGTTGTTCTTGATTGGAAATGGGATCATGAGATGGAAGGGGATCATATGATGGAGGAGAAGGGTTTCCTTGATCTTTATTTGGAGGGGAATCTATGTTAGCATACTCTGGATTAGGAGATGGAAATAGTCCATTTGATATGGATGGTGTGATGAGGGAGGAAGGTTTTATAGACTCTTCAACTTAAATAGATGGATTAATAGGGGCTTCATTTAAGATTTAGGGTATTATGGTTTATCTTGATGTAAGGGTGATGGTGGATGCATGATATGAGAAGATTACACCACTTTTTTTTTGCATGGGGAAACAACCGCTTGTGCAAATTTATTCCTTGGAGGAAGTTATTATGAGAGACATGGGATGACTTTGCTTGGTAATAGTGGAGTGATGTGGATTTTAAGGATGTGGGATATGAACAAGTGGAATAAGAGGTGGAAGTTTCCATGGATTGGTAATTAAGGATGAGGATGAGGACCTTGAAAAGAATTTGGAGGGGAATTTTGGCTAAAGGTTTGGTTTTTGTTGTCAAAGGAAGGGGAAGTATAAGCAAGATGAGATGGATTGGGATTGGATGAAGGTAGGGTGGGTGGAAGCTTAGCACCAATGCCAAGGAGACATATAAGCACGACATCCTTATAATAATGGAAGTACTAGATGAGGATAAAATTAGTGGTGGTGGATGGGGATAATATGGATGGGACTTGAAGGGACATTTGGATTGGGGATTGGTGGAAAATTGGAGCACTTTGTATATTGAAAATGGATTCAAGGTGATCCATAATGCTCTCATTATCATCATTGGGATTATATTTGGGTTGGTCAAAAAGGCTATCCTCATCATTGTCAATATGGTTAGGGTTGGTTGGAATGAATGAAGTTGGAATAGAATAGATTAGGTTGGATGGAGGATAGATTAGATGGTTAGATACGATGGAGGATTGATTGGAATCTAAATATTGGTATTGATTTTGGACAAGGATGGAAATTAGGATGGTGGATTAAAAATTAACTTGGGGATTGAAAGAATAGGATCTAAGGATGAAGATGGAGGATGGGATTAGATTTGGGGATCAAATCCAAGACCTTAAAATGATTTGTTTTGATTAAATAAGATTATTTATTCTTAAGGAAACAAGTTGTTTGAAAAAATGCATCAAAGAAATGTGGTCTCATGGTGATGGAATGGCTTAGCAAAAATGCATCAAGATTATTTATTTTTTCAAATAACTAGATGCCTTTTATATGCTATTTCTTACTACTATTATACTTTGATAGATTTTTTCCAAGCATCCATAGTTTGTTGGAAAGTAGATGTTTTAGGCTTTTAGCCATAGCAAAATTAAGGAATTGAACTATTTGATTATATGCTTTGGTATACATGTATGGAAAATGTGGTAGCATAGACAAGGTGGTGAGCTATTTGAAAAAATTCCTCAAATAAATATGGTCTCATGGTGATGCACATCACCATGAAACCACATTTCTTTGAGGCATTTTTTCAAACAACTCATTTCCTTATCTATGCTATTGCTTACTATTATGCTTTGATAGATTTTTTCCAAGCATCCATAGCATAGACAAGGTAGTGAATTTTGAAAAAATGACTCAATAAATTTTTTGTCATGGAATTCCATGACAAGCAAATGCAATTGGAAACTTCTCCTAGTTATTAGTTAGGCTATGTGAAGTAATTACATCACTTCTTATGTTAACTTTCTAAAAAACTATATTGTAATTAAAATTTTGTCATCTATCAAAATTTAGTTATTTGTTAATATACAATGTGAAGTAATGTTTTGAGTTTGAAATATGTGCAATGAAATGTAATCAATGATGTGAATATAAACTACACAAAATATTAAGTACAATTCACTAGTACAAATCCACCTCGATTGGGATGTGTTGTTGTGAAATATCCAATATTAACTTATTCAACATCCAAAATCAAATATTAGAATACCATTCATGTAACAATTCTATTCATATGTAATATTTATAATTGTTTACTAATTACATACCTCAACAGTAGATAGTGTGGAGTAATAAGGAGGTGGAGGGCCGATGAAAAAAGCATGAACATTATGACCCTAAAATTTTATTATAATCATTAACCCAAATTAGTTAATATTGCATTTCAAAAATGAAATTTACTAAATTAAATTCAATGAACATGCTAACATTTACCTAAATATTGAGGTCAAAAGCCTCATTCAACATGGCATATATCATCACCAACTGGTCAACTACAGACATAGCTTGCACACCAGCCTCCTAACTATTTGTGGGGCCATATGTATAGGTGGACTCGCAAGCCTAACAAATATGGGGTGGAACCCTACCCCTCAAAGTCTCCCCTAGCTCACATTGTACTATAGGACTCACACACTCGATGATAGTCTAGGTCAAAGAGCTAATAGATTGTAGAGTATCCACCTCATCACTCTCCTTCACAACTAAAGGGGATAACAATGTGCTCATAAGTTGGTCTAGTGAGTGCTCATCTCGCTAGCCACTACAGATCAAGACGTGCACCTACTCTATCCTATGTTGACCCACCACCTATCTGTTGCAAGTCTTGCATATCAAAATAGTTGGGGATTTTGTTGAGGACAAAATTGCAATAGATTTTCATCAAGAAATATTAGGGGACCTAGTTATTTTTGTATGGAGGATGGTCAAAAACCATCCACCACCTCTGCTAAAAAATTTCCTTTACCCCTTGGTGGTTTCACCAATGGATAGGAAACCTCTTTCTTGTAAGATCAAGAGGTTGATTTGTATGTGGGTTAGTGAATAGTGAACGCAAGTAATATTTTGTATTTTTTTCATATTTTACTTGTTTGTAGGATAGTTTATTTGCATAAAAAAATTTGTACTCTCGCCTTTTATCTTCCCAACCACTTTATTTATTTCTAATTGAATCTACATGTGTTAACATAGCTTGAAGTGAATTTGAAAGCATGGTTCTTTCCAAGGTTTAAATTATAGGATTGTTCAACCTCGCAATTAACTCAATTTATTTTTTGTTGTTTTCAATTTCCCCCATTAAATTTTGTTGAGTTCCAAGAGGATGTTGAAAAATTGTTGGAGGAGTTTGTTGTTGTGGTTGTTCATCAGTATTTTGTTGGTGTGGTTGTTCATGAGGAGGAGAAGGATTTTGAGGAGGAGAATCAAGTGGATTTTCAACTACTAAAAATTACAGAAATTAACATCAAAAACATATTAAATCTTCCTATTTAACAACAAATTCACAAAAAAAATGATTAAAGCTTACTCCTTTGAGCTTCCTGTCGACATGGTAGTACTCAAGTAAAGAAATAGCAAAGATTCAGTGAAGAAACTTTCGAATTTGGGATCTGCACAATGTGAGCATGCCTTGGAAGGGTTTGTAGGTCACAGATGGAGGAAATGTGACAGTCTAAAAATGAATTTGATTTTATTTTTTATTCTTACAATAGCTCATAGCATACTTGTGTGAGCACATTATAAAGCACTCATATTATAATGTGAGTGCATCTAAGGCTTGATGTGATTAAGCCTTAGAATCAATCACATCAAGTCATAACATGAGTGTATTATAACATGAGCGCATTATAACATGAGTGTGTTATAACACACTCATGTTATGGCTTTTCAAAAAAAAAAGATGGCCACTTTTTTCCCCCACAACTTTTTGCACCCATCCATATAACATGTGTATATATATATATATATACATAACGTAATACGTTTATATATATATACATACATATATATATATATGTATGTATGTATATATATGTATATATATATGTATGTATATACACATATACTATATATATCACACCTTGATATCTAAACACACACACACACACATATATATATCTATGTGTGTGTATGTATATACACATATATTCACAGTCATATCGATTGACATATATACACAAAATGTGTGTATATATATGTATATGTGTCACCTTATATGATCAATATTCCCATGCATACAGATAATCTATTCATGAGCATATGTAGATACGTCTATCTATGTATACTCATGTACACATTTACTCATGTGTATGAGTTTATAGTTGACACTTACATATATACATACATATATATATATATATATATTATGTATATATCCTATCAATTAAATAGAAACACATAAGGAAGAACTCACACATTACAAAGAGACTCAATACTTAAACTCCTAAGCAAGAACATTCACAAATAAAAACACAAGCAATACTAAAGGTATCTTACTATTTCCTAAACTAAATTATCTAAACTTGACCAAACTAGAAGTGAATGTGAAAGCTCAGTTTAGGTCTTTATTAGAGGTTATCAAACCAAGTTATTTTCCCTGAGTGATACTCCCCCTCTTTTCAAGAGACTTGATTCTATTCATGCATCCAACTTTACACTTTGCAATAGTAGTTAGCTGAAAACACTACATTCACTTGCATCATAAAATATTTGCATCAACAAAGCACTAGAATATTCCCATTGCAATACATATTATTTTATCACATTTCATCAGTATAAAACATATTCATTCCATTAAAATCAATATCATCCCAATGCATATTTTAGTATTTGTTTCTCCTAGAAAACATATTAAAGTCACAATTTGCATTTATCAACATTTTCACTCATGAAGGTAAAAGTAACTCAGTAACTATGAAACGGGGTGTAATAATTGATCTCTAGAGCATTTTCTTAAATATTTAACATCCTTGATAGCATAAACTTTATGAATATAATATTTACTTGAAGAGTTCTCAATACCTTCTTTACCACTTAATCTTCTTCAAGATTTCCACCAAGACCTTTCATGGAATTGATAACTTTGTCCACCTTCTGCATGTAGCTTCTAATGTTTTCATCTTCAAGCATCCATAGGTTCTCAAATGTGATCTTTAGATTTTACATCTTAGCTTGCTTGAACTTATCATCTCCTTCATAAATACTTTCCAACTTTGTCTAGATCTCTCTAGCATATTTCAAACTCATAACTTTCACAAGTTTAGTGTTAGAAAGAGAACTTAAAATAGCATACCTTGCTTTACCATTGTTCTCATAGGCCTTGATATCATCATTAGTTTTCAAACCACCAGTAGGCATAGTATTTCAATCTCAACAGACTTCCAAACTCCAAATCAAAGAGATACTAGGAAACATATCATCCTTGTCTTCTAGAAACCATAGTCCAATCCATCAAACAAAGGAGCATCCCTCTTGTGCGCCATGTCCTAGATCTACCTCAAGCAATTAATCTTTCTTCCAAAGAACCTTTCTTTGATACCAATTGTTGAATGCACACAAGAAAAATGAGATGGGGGTGAATCAGTTATACATTAAAACATCAAAACCCTCATAAACATTTAGATCCACAACAACTCAATTAGCCCTTAATCTATTAGAATGATTTAGCATGAAAGAAAATAATAGAAAAATTGAATCATAACAACACCATGCACAATAGAACACCATATTTATGTGGAAAACCCAAGAAGGGAAAAACATGGTGAGGATTAGTTCACAATATAAATTGATTACAACACTGAATACAATAAGCTCACTTCTGAAGGGCTCACTGCCAAAGGCTCACTACAAGATTATAGAAAAGAAGAAATAAGAGTGTTACAATGAGAAATCCATCTCAATACAATAGAAACGATCCACCACAACATCACCAATGCATTTGTGATCTCTCTGAAGATTGTAGACACCTTTTTCTCATTGCTTCCAGTGGTCTAACTCATTAAGCTCACATTGCACTTCCCTACTCTGCAATTTCCATCAAACACATCACAACACAATTCTCCATCAACTCACCACTTATTTATACATTCTTCAACCTTGAAAACATTCTCCAAGGTCAGTTATGCACCTCAACTGTGCAAATTTAAATTAGTTTGACTCCAAAACATTCTTGTGGTGGAAAGGAATGAAGGAAGACCGCATCACACCTTAACTTGGACTTAAATCCATTCATATGTGCCACAACATGTTTCCATAATCAACAAATAAAATTCACAATTAGTGTAAACACCCAAGGTTGGTCAAACAAGTGTAAACACCATTAAAATTTAAGTACACATTTCCTCAAATCCAAAGATGACATATGAACCACACACAAAATTTGAATACAATCTCTAGAATATTCCACAAACACCTTGAAATCCAATAAATTCCTTCACAACAACTTTCACTTGAAGAATGTACACGTCCAATACACTTAGACAACCTTCCATACTATGTAACTCTAGAAACTAACGAAAGCACGAAACCACAAACATCTTTGACTGAAGGTAGATATGATTATTATCAACAAAATTCTAAAACCATAAGACCAAAAACCAAACTACAAAGAAATGAGAAGCAAAACCATTTCTCTTAGACACCACTGCAACATACAATTCACACACTGGTGAACACAATTCTCTCTGCATGATGATCCGAACCAAGAAATTTTGGATATAGAACCATTGAACACTGCTAACTAATATATCTAAACCACATAGGTAGATTTTCAACATAGGAGAAATGCAAACCAAAACCAAAACACCACACTATACACTAGATAACCTTTGCAACACATTGTTTCCTCTTTTATTCAATTTTTTTCAAAAGTACTTGGAAACCAAGCACCAAAGACATATACTCATTATCTTCAGCACTTCCTCGTCACCACTAAACCAATTTTAATTCAACTATACATCCATATAATCTTATCAAAGCAACATTAGAGGTTGACACAAGTAGCATTTACTTTAATGACAACATAATGCAACTAATCAAAGCATCACTAGTTGACATTAATGACAACACAAACATAAGAGATCAATGAAAATACCAACTACTCATACTTCAACAACAACTTCTAGCAAGGTGGTTTGAATAAATAGATGAGGTTATTAATTCAAGAGTGATAAGAAGAACAAGGGATAAAGAATATAAGGAGTATTTGATCAAATGGAGAGGGAAGAAAATTGAAGAGGCAACATGGGTGACTGCTCTCAATCTTATCAAGCTTGGAATTCCAAACCCGCATGAATGTTCATGAGATCTCACTCATGAAACATTCTTTCTTACCCTAAGTATTTGGTACAGGAGCATCAGGGGTGAACAACAATCATACATACCCAAAAAAATCATTTGGTGCTATTTATTTTTTTTCAATTTTGGTGTGTTGTTGGTTTTGCATGTGACATTTCTCCCTTTTCTCTTCTCCAACTCTTTCAAATGAGACCCCTTTCAAAAACTATTGTGTGACATGAAATTCAAATGTAATGTATATGACATTGATGCAAATTCAAATTTTACCTAGGAGCTAAAATCCAACACCCAAGATAGTGGAATGAATTTTCTATTATCTTGTCTCCTAGAATTAAATCATAGTGCTACAAGAGTAGGTTGCTAAGTTGAATCATAAATTTAACTACCTAGCTCAATTCACTATCAAAATGATTCATAGGTTGGCCCTCACTCTCTCAGATGTTGTCAAGGAGGAAATGGACAAGAACACCATGGATAAAGGCCCCAATTGGATTGGGAATGATGTGTTAAACCACCTGTTCAAGAAATGGGAGAGTGTGGAAAATTAGTGGTTTTTTCTATGATGTGTTGTGTCTTTGTTGTTACTAGGTTGTTTTTGTGTCTCTCGTCTATTGTTATTAAAATATTTTTTGATGTTTAATGGTTTTGCTCCCTTTTCACCCTTTGGGCTCAACGTGTAAAGAGTACAACACCCTGTAAATGTTGCTTATATAATAAAAAATCCTAGAATTAAATAAAATAAAATGAGTAAATCTTTACCATGTATTTTGTGGTGCTTGGGAGTTGAGGTGCAGGGAAGAAGCTAGTGGATGCCAATTTAGGAAAAAATTCAAAAATCTCCAAGGAAAACTCTAGAAAGAGGATTTAGATGGTTCCCACAACCAAGAGAGGGTCCAGAGAGTGGTTTGATTGGCATATTTGGAAAGAAAATCCCAATGCCTAGGTTGGAGAGAAGTTGCAGGTAATGAATAGAAGAAGTCCAGATAAGGAAAAGGAAGAAAAAAAGATGAAAAATCATGCTTGGGCACCCAAAGTTCCATGTCCATGAAATTGAAATGATGTTGTTGTTTCCTATAGATTGCAAATTAGATAGTTTGAAGCTAATTTTTTGGTGTGTTTTAAATATTTCCTATAGAAGTGATAAAAAAAGGCTTTGAGTTCTTACTTGTAGATGTTTGTTGCAGATGATGAAGCTTTTATTTTTTATTTTAAAAGGTGCAATGCACTGATATTATTAGGGGCAAATGCATTTGACTAGAGCTGTGAATTAGGTACAAGAAACCATAAGAAACTACCAAACCTGTGAGCACAATGGCCCAACGAAGGCACAAGGCCTACGAGCACTTTGGCCCAGTGAGGGTTTGAACCTTGGTGGTCATCAAAACAACCAAGCAACTTGACCACCGAACCACACCTTTATTGGCCAGATTATGAAGCTTTCAATATGATATTTCATTAATAATTTTTCATATTTGTGTTTCTCAAGTATTTATTTATGTGTTAAGGGAAAAAAACTTTTTTTGGTGCTTTATTTTAATATTACATTCAAGTGTTGATTTTGTGAATCCAATGCTACAACAATTGACAAACCCATAGGTTTCTCAATTGTTGACCTACATCAATATATCTTAACGAAAAATTTAGCATCACTTCACTATCTTGTGTTGTGATAGTTTCTTGGGGTAAAGGAAGTTGTCCTTGGGGGCTCTTGAGTCCTCCTTCCTTTACATATATAGTTCTCTTTTTTGAAGAGGAGGATTTTCCCATTGGGTTTTCTCCTTTACTCTTCTTGTGAGAAACTTTTATTTTACACATGAGTACCTTATTAGGACTTATTGTTGGGACTCATCTTTTAGTGACTCACTCCCTAAGTATCACTCACAAGGGAGGTTAGAGTGAAAAGTGTATTTATTCATCTAGTTATATTTTATATAGTTCATAAACCTGGTAGTCCTATTAACACTAGCTTAGGTTCACTTAGTGGTTTAGTTGTCTTGCCTCATAGTCACATGACACATGCACTCACACTTGTCCCAAGTTTTCTACATGTGTCACATCCTTTTAGAGAGTTAGTTAGTCTTTTGTTTCACCTTCCTACTTCCTCCTTGTCCTATATATACAATAATAGTTTATTTTACATGCACATATTTTATGATAGTTTATTGGCTAAGTTATTGTCCTTGATTCTTTTGTAGAAGTTCCAAATTTTGTGTTTGTTGTTTGCTTCTCTAACAAATACAACCATATGGCCATCAATATTAGGCCCTCGATGTACTAATGATTTTGAATATCCTTTCCATGAATTAGGAACTCCTACCTCTTATTTAGTTTTTGTTGATATTATAATGGTAAATTTTGAATAACCATGTTATTTTTCATCTATTTTTGTTCCCATATTGAGGAGAGTGTGTTAATGCATGTACATATCAACAAACAACATAACTTTGTGCAAAGTTGAGCCCCTTTCCCCATGCCACATACTTACGATCTATATATTTCACCTTATACATACCTACACATATTTCAATGCATTCATCTAGGATATGCATTAATTATACTTAGCTATACACATACCCCTATAGATTATATTATCCATGATTTGATTGTTTCCTTATCTTGGGTCATTTCTACAAACACAAGGTTAACCTTGTGGTCACAAAGTTGACCCTTGAAATTTTTAAACTCAAATTAAAATTTTGGTTGACTCTTATCCATTCCTTTCTTGCCAAGGGCCTACTAAACATACATATGTGTGATCTATTGCTATGATGTATTTAAAATCATTTAATTGCATTCATTTCAAATCTCCTAACATGTTCACATCTTTCAAGTATTATTCATGTATCATTCACATTAAGGATGAAAACAATTTAGTTTGGTGTTCTAAAATGAATCAAAAATTACACATTCATCAAAAGAGCATTTGCTTGATTGATATATGTTGTCTTTAATCTTGTACACATATTTTGTTCAAGTTGAACTAAGAGAGCATGTCCCTTACAACTATAATGATAGGCTTTCAAGGGTTTTTCTAAATACTACAAGTCTTCATATCAATTAAAAAGGTCGAGCATATCAAGGTTAATTAGGTGAAACACAAAGAAGAAATACACACTGAGGATTGAATTCAAACCCATGAACCCAACCTATGTTAAAGCACAAATTCAACTTAGAATCTAAAACATTTAATTAAAAAGAAATAACTCTTATCAAACAAATAATAATCAAATTCAAAATCCTTATCAAATAATATTTGTATTCTTTAATCATAAAACTAATTACCTTCATTTATTATGTTTACTTTCTATACTTTAATATTTAATGTTAAAATTACATTGACCCTCAATTCTCACTTCTCAAATAAATTTTCCTTATTTTTATATACATCTTATTTAATTTCCCTTTACATATATGTAAAATGGTAATAAAAAACCTTTATAAAAATGGATTATTAGAAGGGCGGAGAAATCTAAGGTATTTTTTTTTTTCCGAAGAAATGTACTTCTCAGCGAACCCCCACGCACACCCCTAGTAAGTCGAGGAATGGGCACAGAGTACTATGAGTGCCTAACTTGATGGATACAACAAGTGGGGCCCAGCACAACAGAGGTGGTCAGTCCGAGGGAATGGACCTCGAGACCTCCCACATGAAACATAACAGCAATAACCACTTGAGTTAGCCCACCAGAGTAAATCTAAGGTATATTTAAACCTAAGAACAAATGAAAAGAAATCCAGTTGTGGGTGGTGCTACTCCTACCGCACACGTAACGAAATATTATTTGAGGATTTCCCGTTACTCCAAAAATTATGTATTTCTAGAATTGGGTTTGATTGTTTTCTTTGTGTAGACTCCTTTTCTTCCCCCTAATTTTATGCTTGTGGAAGGCATGTTCGGCGGGAAAACGTATTTGGCGTGTTCACAACTTATAAAACTTTAAATGGCACTTCACATTTTAAAGAAAATTTGTTGCCTCCAAGTTAGGATTGCATAAATGGAGTGGAATGAAGTATTATTAACGAAATTGAAACAATTTCTTGCGGTTTTAGTTATTGTTATTATTATTATTATTTATATATATGTGGTTTCAAGTTAGTCAAATGAAGTTGACATGGGTATGGGAATTTGAAAAGTTGTTGGCAAGTAGTTTTACTTGTTTAGTGGTTTGATTGTTATTAATTTATTTAAGTTTTGTATAGTTTTAATATTAATTGGTGGGGTGATTTTATTTCATATGAATTATTTATTATATTTTAATATAAAAATATAGAACTTTTTATTATAATATTTGATTGTTTTCCATGAAGTAATGAAGTATTTTATTTTATTTTTAAAAAAATTGTTTTATATTTTTTTATACTTTAAATAATATTTGGAAATGGATAAATAAATAATTAAGTTTTTTTGGCTAGATTTAATATTGAGACATTTTCAAATATTTAATAAGTAGTGAAGTTTTTAAAATTTAATATGTCATTAACTCTATAATGGTAGCAGCATCGCATATAAGTGGTGAGTAAATTTGTGAAAGAAAAACAAAAATCTACTTTCTATTGTCATGTGCAATAATATTTTTATTAATTTTTTCAATTATTAAAAAATAAAAAGTATCACAAAATTCTATTTTCATTGTTTAATTTTAATAATTTTGTTTAATTATAATAATATATCTCTAAATTTATATAACAAAAATTGTAAGAATGATTTTTAAAAGTAAAATAAAATATTGAATACTATACTTTTAAATTAAAATAACCGAAATATAATAAACAATTTATATAAAAAAATAGATAAAATAAACTCACTCCACAAATCTATATTAAAATCATTATTAAAAAAAATCAAACCACTAAACAACTTCTATTGCCAAAACTTTTCAAAAGCTTTTGAAATCAAAAAAATTACTTGTATTGAAAAAAAACTGTCCATGATCATTTCAATTTCATTTGACTAATTTCATCCTCGTTTCAATTCCGTTATTATGCAATCTTAACTTGGAAGCAACAAAATTCTTTAAAATGTTAAAGTCCCATTTTAAGGCTTTACAAGTCGCGAACACGCCAAATACGTGTTCCCGCCAGCCATAAATTTATGGGGAACAAAACGAGCAGCGTACATAAAGAAAACAACCAAAGTCATTTCTAC
>VDFB02386163.1:188033-205269 GCA_007258455.2 Sequoia sempervirens | reverse complement strand
GGTGGCGGATCCGTCCACCCTCGGCGGCGGCGGATTAGTCCACCTCCGGTGGCGGACCTGCCCGGCCGGTGGCGGACCCGTCCGCCTGCAGCGGCGGACCGATCCATGTGGTTGCCGCCCTTTTTCCTCCTCCAGCGCGCAAACTGAGGCTACCCAAAAAAAAATTCCTACCCATTTTTCCTTTCGACGCCCCGGACAAAACCCATGTTTTGAAATTTTCAAAATTTATAGGAAAACCATATTTTTGGGGGTTTTGATTTTTACACCAAAACTTCCAGAGGCCATAACTTTTGACTCGGGTGTCCGTTTGAGCTGAAATTTGACGGGTGGTTGCGTTATGCGATCACGAGTGGATTTCCAACTAGTTTCTTAGAAAGTCGTTGGAACCCATTTTGACCCATTTTCGGGGCCTCAAACTTTCATCTTGACCCTCAAAATCCCAATTTAGTGTTTTTTTCCAGCATTTTGAAAAATTGTTCACTCATAACTCAAAATGCATATCCCAAATCTGGGATGTTATTTGGAAATTCATCCTATCTCACCAATGGGTATTTCTTGGAAAAAATTGGGACCCTCAAACATATGACCATGAAATTTCCTAAAATGGCAAAATTTGACAATTTTTGAAAATTGTCAAATCGGGAAAAATCTGATTATCAACACCTCACGCCCTTTAAACCCTGGACCTCAATGTAGAATCCATCCCATCACATCCCCCAATCATTCTCATCCTCCCTCCAATCCTAATTTGAGCTTTCATTTAATCCCAATCTGAGCTTAACCAAACCCCTAATCTGGGCTTTACTCCATCTGCAGTCAAGATCTTTGGATCCCTCCCTCCATCTTCTTCAACTCTCATCTCCAACATTCATCACACATTTTAATTACACCTCTTCACACCTCCTATCATCTCAAACATTCATCACACCTCCTTCTATCATTTCAAACTCTCATTCCATAATCTTGATAAATCATTTACTCATTCTGAATAATCTTCCATCTATTCCAAACCTTCACCTTCTTGTTCCACGAATCAGTCATCTATCTCATCATTCATCATCTCATCATTCATCCATCTATCATATCATCCACCCACTTCATCTTTGATGATTTGGATAACTATCCCATCCCTGAGCTTTGTCAAGTCACCATCATCCAATCCAATCCAACAGGTCTATGTTGTCCCATCATGTCGGTCCAATCCTTTTATCCCCTTATCTAGGGTTATCTCATCCTCTTTCATTCATCACTTGTCTTTGGCCTTTCATCGAACTACGTTGCCCCTGCGCTTTCACATAGGCAAGGTCGATCATTTGATTTGCCCCTAGGTTTCCATCATTGGTCTTTCTGCTTTGTCCATCTGTTCCTTTATCATCTATCATCAATCTTCATATCTTGTTCCTATTCGTCTGTCCTGTCTTTATCATCCATCGAGGTCTCCTATCTTGTGTCATGTCTCTCGTGTCACATCGTCAAGCTATGCCCTTATCTAACTGGATCTTAACAAATGAGATTCACTTGTATCATCAAATCCAATCAGTTCTGAATATCCTGCGTCATATCAATCGTTTAATTTAGTATCCATCATCAGTCTCAATAGGATGCATCCTTCCTAATAGACCTCATCAATCCCACCCATCCCCTTGATTGATCCTATGGCAAAGGACATTTGAAATTAATTGTGATCTTTTGATGCTTTTGGCTTTTGTTTATCCTTTGAGCTCCCTATCATCACTTGTCATGGTCGCCTTGATCCATCATATCATGGTGTGCTTTGACTCGTCAACATAGGGGTGTATCTTGATTTTTTGTTTGTCTTCTCGGTTGTCCCATGTAGTACCCACCAAGATCCCTGAGGTCTTGTGTTACGCTGGGGCATCCTTGCATGCTTGTGGTTATCCCAATACCTGGCCCGACCAAGGTCATCGTGACTTTGGGGTGTTGGGATAGCCTTCTTGTTTGTTATGTTTGTTTTCTACGTTAGACACTAATCTGCCTTGGTTCTTCATACCTTGGCATCTTGTGTCTTATGCTATAGCAAAAATCAGTGCTCCGACAATGGCAAATTGCATTTGGATTGCATTTCATCTTCATTCTCTCATCCTCAAATCCCCCCCATCCTTTCATCCTTCATCACACTCCCCTCCCAATCTTCCATCACATTGCATCATCTTCTTCAACTCCCCTTGCATCATCTCATCCATTTCGAGAGCCCACCCGTGTTCTCTTGAACCCGCATGTCCTCTCGAGGGGGCATCCTTCATCTCTAACTTTCATCTTTACCCCCCATCATCTTCCTTCCTAGTCACTTCTTTGAATGACTGGGGCATCTTTTCCAATCTAACCATCTTCTTCTGGGTTCTATGTTTTAATATTCTTTGAAATGATGCTACTTCGTAACACCATCTCAAAGAGGGGAAAAATGTAGATGTCTAAATTTGGACACTTAAGTTATCCAAATTCATCCCCTTTCATCTTACTTTCATTAATTAAGTAATACTGCTATTATTTAATTAATAGCTTTAATTCTGCCAAATCCCTAAGGTATTTAATCAATAATACCTTATCTCTTTAATCCTCCTTCCATCAATCAAATTAAATAAATATTCCATTTATTTAATTCCCTTTATGTCACATCCTCCATCATTTTTATCTTATCCTAATCCTTCTTCTAATCCCATCATTAGGATGTGCACATGCCCAATCCTTGATTAGGAGGTGTCACATCCTCCAATTTTTGCAAGTTGTCCTCTAATCTCTCTTAGCCACCTAACCATCCTCTAATCCTTCACTAACTAGCCTAATCAACCTCTCAAGGAATTTTTAATTCCTTTTATCCTTCCAAGGAATATTAAATTCATTTTTTTCTTCCCCATGTGATCTTTGACTTGTCACATCAAGTCACATGTGAGATCTAGCCCTCTTCTAATCCTCATTAATTAATCTAATCAAGTACTTGCACAATCCTAATCACCCCCTTTAGTCAACTCTCCCCATCCCCCAAGGAATTTTTAATTCCTTTTTATTTATCCTAGGCTCCTCTCTTCCCCATGTGAATTTTTAATTCACCTTTTAATCCCCCAATGCACCCTTTGGAATTTAAAATTCTTTCCCATCTCCCCATAAGGATATTTGAGGAATTTTTAATTCCCCACTTGTCCTCTCACCCACATGGGGACAAGGACCTCCTTTATGAGGAGATCTTGTCCAATCCCAAGGTACTTTGTACCCCTCCATGTCATGTCCTTTTCCTTCCACCTCATGTCCACTTCACCTTTTAGGGCTATCTCACATGCCACATGTGTCAAGATGTGAGGGCTTGTAAGTTCTCAACTCACCTTAGCCCTACATCTTGATATTTGGTGGATCAATCTCAACCGTCCATTTCCCCTAGGATTTCCCAAAAATCCTATAAATACCCCCTCTTTTCTCTCATTTTGGGGAGATCATTTGTGCTGGCCAAACTCTTGCAGTTTTGTTTCTCAACCAACACTTAGCCATTTTTATGATCCCAAGCATCATTTCCATCTTCACATCCTCTACTTGCCATCAAAGGAGCATACATATCCAAGATCGAAGGGCCAACCAAAGGATTGACTCAACGCAAGGTATAAAGTTCCATTTTGTGGCTTTGTCTTGTTTTGTTTCCAACTTAGGCTAATCTTGAAGTGTAGGTTGTTTTAAGTTGTTTATTTGCACTCTTTTGGCTTGTTGCTTGATTTCTAACACCCCTATTTCGACCTATCACAGTTATTAAAATATTTTTTGATGTTTAATGGTTTTGCTCCCTTTTCACCCTTTGGGCTCAACGTGTAAAGAGTACAACACCCTGTAAATGTTGCTTATATAATAAAAAATCCTAGAATTAAATAAAATAAAATGAGTAAATCTTTACCATGTATTTTGTGGTGCTTGGGAGTTGAGGTGCAGGGAAGAAGCTAGTGGATGCCAATTTAGGAAAAAATTCAAAAATCTCCAAGGAAAACTCTAGAAAGAGGATTTAGATGGTTCCCACAACCAAGAGAGGGTCCAGAGAGTGGTTTGATTGGCATATTTGGAAAGAAAATCCCAATGCCTAGGTTGGAGAGAAGTTGCAGGTAATGAATAGAAGAAGTCCAGATAAGGAAAAGGAAGAAAAAAAGATGAAAAATCATGCTTGGGCACCCAAAGTTCCATGTCCATGAAATTGAAATGATGTTGTTGTTTCCTATAGATTGCAAATTAGATAGTTTGAAGCTAATTTTTTGGTGTGTTTTAAATATTTCCTATAGAAGTGATAAAAAAAGGCTTTGAGTTCTTACTTGTAGATGTTTGTTGCAGATGATGAAGCTTTTATTTTTTATTTTAAAAGGTGCAATGCACTGATATTATTAGGGGCAAATGCATTTGACTAGAGCTGTGAATTAGGTACAAGAAACCATAAGAAACTACCAAACCTGTGAGCACAATGGCCCAACGAAGGCACAAGGCCTACGAGCACTTTGGCCCAGTGAGGGTTTGAACCTTGGTGGTCATCAAAACAACCAAGCAACTTGACCACCGAACCACACCTTTATTGGCCAGATTATGAAGCTTTCAATATGATATTTCATTAATAATTTTTCATATTTGTGTTTCTCAAGTATTTATTTATGTGTTAAGGGAAAAAAACTTTTTTTGGTGCTTTATTTTAATATTACATTCAAGTGTTGATTTTGTGAATCCAATGCTACAACAATTGACAAACCCATAGGTTTCTCAATTGTTGACCTACATCAATATATCTTAACGAAAAATTTAGCATCACTTCACTATCTTGTGTTGTGATAGTTTCTTGGGGTAAAGGAAGTTGTCCTTGGGGGCTCTTGAGTCCTCCTTCCTTTACATATATAGTTCTCTTTTTTGAAGAGGAGGATTTTCCCATTGGGTTTTCTCCTTTACTCTTCTTGTGAGAAACTTTTATTTTACACATGAGTACCTTATTAGGACTTATTGTTGGGACTCATCTTTTAGTGACTCACTCCCTAAGTATCACTCACAAGGGAGGTTAGAGTGAAAAGTGTATTTATTCATCTAGTTATATTTTATATAGTTCATAAACCTGGTAGTCCTATTAACACTAGCTTAGGTTCACTTAGTGGTTTAGTTGTCTTGCCTCATAGTCACATGACACATGCACTCACACTTGTCCCAAGTTTTCTACATGTGTCACATCCTTTTAGAGAGTTAGTTAGTCTTTTGTTTCACCTTCCTACTTCCTCCTTGTCCTATATATACAATAATAGTTTATTTTACATGCACATATTTTATGATAGTTTATTGGCTAAGTTATTGTCCTTGATTCTTTTGTAGAAGTTCCAAATTTTGTGTTTGTTGTTTGCTTCTCTAACAAATACAACCATATGGCCATCAATATTAGGCCCTCGATGTACTAATGATTTTGAATATCCTTTCCATGAATTAGGAACTCCTACCTCTTATTTAGTTTTTGTTGATATTATAATGGTAAATTTTGAATAACCATGTTATTTTTCATCTATTTTTGTTCCCATATTGAGGAGAGTGTGTTAATGCATGTACATATCAACAAACAACATAACTTTGTGCAAAGTTGAGCCCCTTTCCCCATGCCACATACTTACGATCTATATATTTCACCTTATACATACCTACACATATTTCAATGCATTCATCTAGGATATGCATTAATTATACTTAGCTATACACATACCCCTATAGATTATATTATCCATGATTTGATTGTTTCCTTATCTTGGGTCATTTCTACAAACACAAGGTTAACCTTGTGGTCACAAAGTTGACCCTTGAAATTTTTAAACTCAAATTAAAATTTTGGTTGACTCTTATCCATTCCTTTCTTGCCAAGGGCCTACTAAACATACATATGTGTGATCTATTGCTATGATGTATTTAAAATCATTTAATTGCATTCATTTCAAATCTCCTAACATGTTCACATCTTTCAAGTATTATTCATGTATCATTCACATTAAGGATGAAAACAATTTAGTTTGGTGTTCTAAAATGAATCAAAAATTACACATTCATCAAAAGAGCATTTGCTTGATTGATATATGTTGTCTTTAATCTTGTACACATATTTTGTTCAAGTTGAACTAAGAGAGCATGTCCCTTACAACTATAATGATAGGCTTTCAAGGGTTTTTCTAAATACTACAAGTCTTCATATCAATTAAAAAGGTCGAGCATATCAAGGTTAATTAGGTGAAACACAAAGAAGAAATACACACTGAGGATTGAATTCAAACCCATGAACCCAACCTATGTTAAAGCACAAATTCAACTTAGAATCTAAAACATTTAATTAAAAAGAAATAACTCTTATCAAACAAATAATAATCAAATTCAAAATCCTTATCAAATAATATTTGTATTCTTTAATCATAAAACTAATTACCTTCATTTATTATGTTTACTTTCTATACTTTAATATTTAATGTTAAAATTACATTGACCCTCAATTCTCACTTCTCAAATAAATTTTCCTTATTTTTATATACATCTTATTTAATTTCCCTTTACATATATGTAAAATGGTAATAAAAAACCTTTATAAAAATGGATTATTAGAAGGGCGGAGAAATCTAAGGTATTTTTTTTTTTCCGAAGAAATGTACTTCTCAGCGAACCCCCACGCACACCCCTAGTAAGTCGAGGAATGGGCACAGAGTACTATGAGTGCCTAACTTGATGGATACAACAAGTGGGGCCCAGCACAACAGAGGTGGTCAGTCCGAGGGAATGGACCTCGAGACCTCCCACATGAAACATAACAGCAATAACCACTTGAGTTAGCCCACCAGAGTAAATCTAAGGTATATTTAAACCTAAGAACAAATGAAAAGAAATCCAGTTGTGGGTGGTGCTACTCCTACCGCACACGTAACGAAATATTATTTGAGGATTTCCCGTTACTCCAAAAATTATGTATTTCTAGAATTGGGTTTGATTGTTTTCTTTGTGTAGACTCCTTTTCTTCCCCCTAATTTTATGCTTGTGGAAGGCATGTTCGGCGGGAAAACGTATTTGGCGTGTTCACAACTTATAAAACTTTAAATGGCACTTCACATTTTAAAGAAAATTTGTTGCCTCCAAGTTAGGATTGCATAAATGGAGTGGAATGAAGTATTATTAACGAAATTGAAACAATTTCTTGCGGTTTTAGTTATTGTTATTATTATTATTATTTATATATATGTGGTTTCAAGTTAGTCAAATGAAGTTGACATGGGTATGGGAATTTGAAAAGTTGTTGGCAAGTAGTTTTACTTGTTTAGTGGTTTGATTGTTATTAATTTATTTAAGTTTTGTATAGTTTTAATATTAATTGGTGGGGTGATTTTATTTCATATGAATTATTTATTATATTTTAATATAAAAATATAGAACTTTTTATTATAATATTTGATTGTTTTCCATGAAGTAATGAAGTATTTTATTTTATTTTTAAAAAAATTGTTTTATATTTTTTTATACTTTAAATAATATTTGGAAATGGATAAATAAATAATTAAGTTTTTTTGGCTAGATTTAATATTGAGACATTTTCAAATATTTAATAAGTAGTGAAGTTTTTAAAATTTAATATGTCATTAACTCTATAATGGTAGCAGCATCGCATATAAGTGGTGAGTAAATTTGTGAAAGAAAAACAAAAATCTACTTTCTATTGTCATGTGCAATAATATTTTTATTAATTTTTTCAATTATTAAAAAATAAAAAGTATCACAAAATTCTATTTTCATTGTTTAATTTTAATAATTTTGTTTAATTATAATAATAAATATGTTATGAGACTTTTTCCCCATGGAAGAAAAAGAAAAAGAAAATAGAATAAAAGTAAATAAATAAATAAATATAAGAACTAATGTAATAGTTCTAGAAAGAAAATGTAATAAAATAATAATTAGAGTTTTTACGGGATGTAATTATTATTTGTGAAAGGGTGTGTCGGTTGGAACTACCCTTTGTGTTGTATAAAACCCGTGAAAACTAAATTATTGAGACGGAGAAGGGGCACTCCTACAGTGGGTGGCCAGGGCATGGTTTTGTGGCACAAGTGTTGAGCATTGTTCCGGTGGAACCAGCACTTGTGTAGAGCAGCCAAGTCTGTTTTCCTCGCAGACTACTCACAGACGGAAGAGGCTGAACCAAGGACCATTTAGTTGGGATTACTTCTGCGCATTTCAAAGATAAGTATTAATTCCTGGTGAATTATCTGAGCAATAAAGTTGTTTTAAATCCTTTAAATCCTTTGAGTTTTTTAATTAATAATTTATTTACAGCATGATTGAATGTATTTGGATGAAATTGTTGATCAATTTATTATATGCATTTAATTTCAAAGTCTTTACTTGAGCTTTATTTATTATATTAAAATTTGTGCATAAAAAGTTTTGGAATTAATTTGTGGAAACAATTTAAATCATTGCATTTTAAATTCGGAATTTAGTTTCGTTTCATTTGGTATCAGAGCCTTTCCGATCATCAATTAATTTCGTTGCATTTATTTTTGAAAATATATATACATATATATAAAACAAAAGATTAAAAATAATCATAATATTAAATAGATAGATTAGATTTTATAACAGTTGAAATTGATTCTTATATTTTTTTTTTATCAATTATTTATTATGTTCAAAAGTTAAATAAATAGATAAACTAGATTTTATAATAGTTTAAATTTATTCTTGATTTATTTATCAATTATGCATTACGTTTAAAAGGTTAAAATATCTAGGTTAAAAAATATAAGGATATTTACTCTTTTTAAATTAAAATTTTAATAATAAAATTACTCATTTATTTTTAACCTTTCAATTTCTTTATTCACAATTTGTTTCATCATCTAAAATTACTCATTTACTTTTTACTTTTCAATTTTTTTATTCACAATTTGTTTCATGGAATGATTCTTTTAAATTCAAGTTAGTTATAAATTTTCATGGAAAATTAATTTAAAAAGAAAATAAAATAAAATTTCACTCAAACCTATTTTATTTTACTTTTATTTGGAGTAACTTATGGTTTTTGAATTTACATTTATTTGACTTTTATTTGGAGTAACTTATGGGTTTTGAATTTACATCAAACTTCAAATTGGATATTTAATAATTTCATAACTAAATCTTATCATTGCATTTTTGCTACTAGATTTAATAAATTGTTTATTTTGGAATTGAGAAAAATAGAAACCTTCCATACATAGATCTAAACTATTTATTTGTTTATTTATTTTTCTTAATGATTTAACCTTCTAATTACCATTCATAAATTTTGGGAGAGTTAGTTTGTAATTAAATATTCACTTCCTAGAAAGAAAAAAAACTATTTTTTTTGTTTTTTACAACCGAGCCAACACAGATTTCCTCCATCTTCACGATAGGGATTAAATACAAATAATTACTTCATATAAAGAAAAATATAGTAGACTAATAGACTAAAATTGGAATTACATTGTATGGGACTTCCACGCTAAATTTTTACTTTGATTCACATTTAACCCTCTAAATTGATTCACATTTTGAAACCTTAGTTTCACCCTTTTATCTTTTGAGTTTTCTTTTGCAAGTTTTAAAAAAAAAAGAAAAAAAGAAAAGAAAAGAAGAAGTGACACCTATATTTTATCACTTAAGTCTAATATAGTTTACATTGTGGGCCCATAACCCATAGGTCCTTAGATTCATGTTTTAAATTTAGAGAAACAATATTATGTTTAGAATAAATTGTTGAGAATAACATATTTATAGGATATAAAAATCATAGGTGAGTTTTTCTCTACATCTTGAACCTTGAAAATATTTTGTTGTTTAAATACATTGGTTGGAATGGAATAATGTTTTATGATTAAACATGGAAACATGTTGAAGTTTTATAGGGGGAGAGATAACCCTAATTTATTTTTATTGAATAGATATTTGTTCCTAAATTAAAATAAAATAAAAATAGAGTAATGAAGAATATTTAAGAAAACTCTTTTAAAAGAGAGATTCATGATTATAAGAGACAACCTTTGTAAAAAGGGATAATTACTAAGCCACTTTATTATGCTAGGGAACACTATGTATGTTAGACATATTTCTTGGCCTCAAATAAACCATGATATATGGTTTGGGTGATTGCTTATGATTGGTTTCAGATATGCAATAAAATACTATATAGGGCATAAATAAATCAAAGATAGAGATTGTCAAACTAGCATGTGATTTTTTCATATATAGGGGTATAATTTATACATTTTATAGGAGAAATTTATGAATAAATATGCATAAAAACCTTAACAAGTTAGAATTCATTTATAGAGATCTCAAGCCTAATCATATTTTGGTAGATAATAGTATCCTAGTCATATTGACAAATATTGGATTGCTTTGTGGATAAAACATGAGAAGTGTGACAAAAGGATTTTGTATGATTTATTGGGATCACTAGTATAGAGATTTATTGTGATGAACCTCCTTACATGAAGGAAAACATAACAGAAGAAATTATTGAATGAATTTTGTTGCTTTCTTTAAACAACATTGCCTCTATTCATTATTTGGAGGTCCCAATGGCCTTGTGGAGTCTCATATCATAGGACATGAGTCTATCCAAATCATCACTATTCTAGTCAAATTATCATTTTTAACCAATATTTTCCCTTTCCCTTGTGTTAATAGTGAAGGAAATATTAGACCTAATGTTTTTCTATGAAAGTACTCAATGTATGATTGTTAAGATACCTAGAAAGATTACCATGCTTTATTTTATTGTACCTTGTTATTGGACTTGATCAACCCAATAACTTTGTGCATATATTGAAAGATATGAACTCTTTTTAGGGATACTTTTTACTTGTTTTCATTCAATTATACTTGACATATAGGAAAAGAGGATACTCATGTAGTCTGGAATACATGATTATCATCTTAGAATATATTTGAAGTATATCAATTATATAGTTCATCAATGAGTGACTACATAGTATGGGATATGTATGTCGTTTCACTAGATATATGCTATTTCAATAGATGATTTAATAATTTTATAGATTTAATGTTGAAGTTACATATATAAGATTTAAAATATCTATATTAAAGAAAATTGGTAACATGAGAGAAAATTGATAAGGTTGAAATATATGTGAGTAAACACATAGACTACCATTGGTTTCTTTGATTGTAAATTCCTAATATTTATGTATGTACAACTCTTGTCATTGGAAAAAAAAAAATGCTTTCCTGTAATTACTTAACTTAAAATACAATTAAAAAAAAGGGAGATATCTCTAAATTAAGAGAAGAAAAAGTTATAAATGAAGTAAAAATTAAATGGAGTCATTATGATAATGATAGTGCTACTTGGGAAAATGTTGATTTTATTAAAGACCAATATCCTCATTTGTTTAACTAAAGGCTATTTTTTATATGTATGTGTGATGCAGAAAATCATCAAGCTACTGAGGGCAGCAGCTAAACAACAGGGGGAGAATTGTTATGAGACTTTTTCCCCATGAAAGAAAAAGAAAAAGAAAATAGAATAAAAGTAAATAAATAAATAAATATAAGAACTAATGTAATAGTTCTAGAAAGAAAATGTAATAAAATAATAATTAGAGTTTTTACGGGATGTAATTATTATTTGTGAAAGGGTGTGTCGGTTGGAACTACCCTTTGTGTTGTATAAAACCCGTGAAAACTAAATTATTGAGACATGAAAAAAACAAAAGGAAATCAAGTGGAGCACATTGCGGGAATAGGGTTTCAAGGTTAGCAGGCTGTGAGTAGGACGGAGAAGGGGCACTCCTACAGTGGGTGTCCAACTTGGGGTACAAGTGCGTGCACTCAGGACGGTCCTGGCCAGGGCATGGTTTTGTGGCACAAGTGTTGAGCATTGTTCCGGTGGAACCAACACTTGTGTAGAGCAGCCAAGTCTGCTTTCCTCGCAGACTACTCACAACGGAAGAGGCTGAACCAAGGACCATTTCAGCAATAGTTGGGATTACTTCTGCGCATTTCAAAGATAAGTATTAATTCCTGGTGAATTATCTGAGCAATAAAGTTGTTTTAAATCCTTTAAATCCTTTGAGTTTTTTAATTAATAATTTATTTACAGCATGATTGAATGTATTTGGATGAAATTGTTGATCAATTTATTATATGCATTTAATTTCAAAGTCTTGACTTGAGCTTTATTTATTATATTAAAATTTGTGCATAAAAAGTTTTGGAATTAATTTGTGGAAACAATTTAAATCATTGCATTTTAAATTCGGAATTTAGTTTCGTTTCAAAATATATCTCTAAATTTATATAACATAAATTAAAAAAATGTTTTTTTTTAAAATAAAATAAAATATTAAATACTATACTTTTAAATTAAAATAACAGAAATATAATAAACAATTTATATAAAAAAAGGATAAAATAAAATCACTCCACAAATCTATATTAAAATCATTATTAAAAAAAATCAAACCAAACTTTTCAAAAGCTTTTGAAAACAAAAAATTCCTTGTATTGAAAAAAAACTGCCCATGATCATTTCAATTTCATTTGACTAATTTGAAACGACATATGAAATTGTATAGTCATCCTCATTTCAATTCCGTTATTATGCAATCTTAACTTGGAAGCAACAAATTTCCTTTAAAATGTTAAAGTCCCATTTTAAGGCTTTACAAGTCGCGAACACACCAAATACGTTTTCCCGCCGGCCATAAATTTATGGGGAACAAAACGAGCAGTGTACATAAAGAAAACAATCAAACTCATTTCTATTAAATTAATAAAACGTATAAAAACTAAAATATTTGATAAATAAGAATTGAGGGTAGCGTAATTTGTAGCTGTCTTTCTATCATTCTTTAAAATGTTGTACTATTTTTTTTATTAAATAAAGTTAAATAGAATAATTCATAATTAGCATTTGTACTTAAAGGAGATTCAAGGATTATCACGATCGAAAATTATATTTATGTTAATATGTTAGAGAGCACACACATGTTAGAGAGCATGTGTGTGCATGGATGCACTGCAAATTCTAGTTGTATGTGGCTAGATTAAACAATTAATAATAAGCGCTAAATAATCGAATGAAATAAACATAGACAAATTTAGATTTTTTTCTTAAATAAATCAAGTATCATCTAATTATGAAATATTTTTATACAAATTTAATACATAAAGCAATACAAATGAAAAAAGAAAGTTGTCATCAAATTGATAATAAACACTACAAATGGAAATAGAATGTTCTCATCCAATTGTCAAATCAATATTTATCGACTTTTATGTGATAAGTGAGATTTTAGAGGCTTTTACCTAATATTTTGGAGGCTTTTACCATTACACGGCAGTTGAAACTTGTTTTTTGATGACTCAACAGTGGTTTGAAGGCGTGAGACTTGTTTCAGGCTCAAATCTCACACTATATATAACCTATCGGCTAAAAATGGAAAATTAAATGTTAAAGTATAGAAAGTAAATATAATAAACCAAGTTATTTAATTTTATAATTCAAGAATAAATATTGTGTGACAAGAATAAATACTTGATTATTGTTGGTTTCATAAGAACTTCTTTTTCAATGAACTCTCTTAGATTCTATGTTGCATTTATGTTTTGTCCTAGGTTGAGTTCATGGGTTTGGATCCAATTCTCTTACTATGTACTTATCCTTCATGTTTTACCCAACCACCATTTTTTTGCTCACCCTTTTTCATTAATATGAAGACTTGTACTAGTTAGAACTACATTTGAAGGATGTCATATATTTGTGGTGAACATTTTCTCCTAGTTTAATCTAAAATATGTGAGTAGAAGACTGAAGACAACATATCCTAGTCAGGCAAATGCTCTTTTGATGAATGTGTAGATCTTGATTCATTTTAGAGCATCAAACTAAAGTGTTTCTTTACTTAAATGTGAATGATATGTCGATTATACTTGAATTTAATGAGAACATGTTAAGAGATATAAAATAAAAGTAATTAAATAATTTTAAATACAAGGACATAGCAATAGATTGCACAAATGTGTGTTTAGTAGGCCCTTGCAAAGAAAGGAGTCCATTGGAGTCAATTAGAGTTAGAGTTTGAGCTTAAAAAATGTAAGGGTCAAGTGTCAAAAAAGAATGCATAGGAGTCAACTAGAATTTGAATTTAAGTTTAAAAAGTGCCAGTGTCAAGTTTGTGACCACAAGGTCAACTACATGTCCATAGAAATGACCCAAGAAAAGTGTAGAATTAAATCAAGTGGGTAATAGAATCTATAGGGATATAAGTATAGGTAAGTATAATCAAATGTATAACTTGGGTGAATGAATTGAAATCTGTGTAGGTATGTATAAGGTGGAATATGTAGATTGATAAGTAAGTTGCATGGGGGGAGGGGCTCAACTTCGCACAAAATTATGTCATTTATTGATATCCAAATGTATTACACTCTCCTCTAAATGGGCACACAACTAAATGGAAAATGATATGGTTATGCAAATTTCACCATTAAATATCAATAAAAACTAAATAAGAGGTAGGAGTGCCCAATTAATGGAAAAGGTGTTCAAAATCATCATTGCAGCTGGGGCCTAATATTGTTGGTCATATGGTTGTATTTTTCCCTTTTATAAAAATACAATCAAAATTTAAGGAGAATTATATTGCATGAAACAAGAGATTATGGATAGGTCACACACACTTTAGATACTTTAAGAACAACTTTAAATAGATAAGTGTAATAACAAAACTTCTCAATAGATAGGGACCATAAAATTTAGGCCTTGATTACAACTATAAACACAATATACTAGCCACATGTATCAACAACTATGAGAATTATATGCTATAAAGAAGGAAGAGAAGTAGCATTCATTACTTAATATTGATGTCAACAATTGTTATGAATAAGTATTATATGATAATTCATGTCATTTTTTTAGATTTTATAATATAGCAAGTTATTTTTCCCAATTTTGACATAGAAAATTGCACACCCCCTATAATTTCATGTTATATTTTGCATTCACTTTTGTGTCCATCCAATTAGTGTGTCCTTAGGTTCATTTCAACCCCTACATTAGTTTTTTTTCCTCCCATGTATTGTGATGAATTTGTCTCGTTTGGTCCTTGTTTGGTCAAGTTGATGTTGTAGTTGCATTAACCTTGTATTTTTTATGTTTCATCCTTTTTAGAGTTCAAACTATTTAGAAACTAGTACAATATGTAGATGTTCATGTGATGTATTGACATTATGTCCAAGTTTCTCATTAAATGACTATTTTTTAGTATTTACCCCCTACAACCTACCTAGGTTGGTAGCAACTACTTGAGATAAATCAAAATAGCTTGTTAGTTCTTCCCCTTCTCCACTTCCGCTCATATCAAATCTATCTTTTAATTTCACATCTTCTCATTCACATTCACTTTCTCTTGCACTCTCTTTCACTCAACAACTCTTTATAGACCCTTACAACTCTTATTTGGCATTTGTTCCTCCTTGTGAGCATATCAACATTTCTTTAACATTCTTCTAAAAGGAATTGTGTCATTTAAAAATACTTGTATCTCTTTAGCTTTCTCAAGCTTCAAGAGGTGATATTATTATTATTTCATTGATATTGTCTTTTATATTTTCTTATTACCATTATATTTCTTTTCTAGTGCCTTGAGCATCTTGGGATATATTTAGATCCTTGCTATATCTCTAATTTTAGCTATATTATTTGTATTTTCATCACTCTTGATTCTTTGATGCACTTAGGATAAAAGAACACACTAATTTTCTCACATCACTTTCTAGATTTTCTCAAAAGGTTCAAGATGGTTCATTTAATGCATGCAATTGTGACTTAGATATTCCTATGTCACTCTATTCTTTTGAGACCTCTCCTAATTTCCCCCTACTTCTAAGGATATTTTAGTGCAAGAGGAGGAAAGAGCATATCACCTTCTTAATATTACTCTATATTATCTTCATTACGATGTTCTCTTTCATGATGAATCATTATTAGATGAAAATTATTTTCTCACATCAAATCCTATACGAATAGATGGTGAGAATATTTTTTCTATTTCTTCTCTCTCATCACAAATTTATCATGAAGAAAGAAACTTAGTAATATAAAATTGTTATAAATAGATTGATCCCACCCACTAAAGTGATGATATAAGTGCATTAATATTCAAAATGTTTCTTCTATTCTTATAATTATCTTGTGTGGTGTCCCTAAGGTTGAAATGTGTCCAACATATCCCCTCAAGATTCGTGACATGGTTTAACATCCTCCTATTGGTCGTTAATTGTGATGGTAGCAATTTCTTGAATAGGTGCACCTTTTGGGAAAAATAACCAGCTCAACTCCCAATAAGTGGAGTCAAAGTGGGGTCATAGATTCAAATCCCCTCAAGTAACACTAAGGGTTAGATTGTTGAAACGTTTCCAACATCTCCCCTCGAGATTCATGAAATGGTTTAACAACAAGTCCCATTTGTCCTTAATTGGAATGATACTAATTTCTTGAACATGTTGAAATTAAGGTGTCTCAAATTTAGAGAGTGCAAAGATATTTAATTAATTATTTGTCTATTTTTACATATTTTATTAATTAAATCCTAAGCACAATATGTTCCAAGTTGCTACAACAATTTGTGGGACCCGTTTCTGAGTTGGCTTCCTACATGTTTTGTGGAGAGCACAAAATTTTGCCACTTGTCACTTGGGAATTCAATGGGAAGAGGTGTTTGTGAAAACCTCTCAAAGGTGCACCATACTGACACGTGTCCATGTATCTTAAGTTATCACTTTGTGAGATTTTGGAAAGTTACTAAATGAGACTATGATAACCACTTAGAGAGACTAGAAGTCAAAGGGGAATTCAAAATTGGTAGTTAGCTATATTTTCTCTAGTGGGATGTAATGCATGTCAAGGTGAATGAACATTTTCATAGAATATGGAGTTGGAAACCTTCCATGTTGTCGCATGTTGGTGCATGTCACTGCATGATTGGAAGGTTGCTTTATTGGTCAATTTGGACTTGTCCTTGTTCTTTGTTTTAGTTTGAATCTATGCAAAGAATATGGAGATGAAACATGGCATTCTTGGGCGCCAATGGTAGACGTTTATAAATATGTAAAAAATTTATGTATTGAGTGAGATGATTTTTTGTATTTTCTAAGAAGCTATTATGTTGTTGAAATTACTCTAGATTTGTATCATAGTGTAAAGAAATAG